>UELV01171986.1:0-14257 GCA_900490015.1 Megastigmus stigmatizans | reverse complement strand
TCTCTCTCTCTCTCTCTCTCTCTCCGTGCATCTCGCGTCATTCTGGACCCGAACGATAGAAACGTTTCGCCGTATAGTTGTCGGAGCGAAACTATAATACAAGAGGCAGAGAGAGAGAGAGAGAGAGAGGAAGCAGCTCTGCGCGGCCATAAAACCGGAGGGATTGTATTTTATCGGAAACGTTAACAGCTTCGTAAATCAGGCATGGAGCCATTCGGGCTTTAACGTGCAGCGACGTGCGGCTATCGTCTAACGATTTGAGACGACGACGACGACGGCGTCGGCGGCACTCGAGTTATCCCCCTTTCGGCTTTCTATGCCTGCATCCCTCTGCACGCTTCTCTTTTCCCTCGCCATCGTCCCCTCATCCTCCTCCTTCCCCTTCTCCCGTGTCTCTTAAGCTCGAGCGAAAGAGGCGTCGTTTCCAGATCCGTCGTCTTAGCTCGGAATTGCCTCTCGCTGCTCGGGGATTCGCGGAGAAAAATCCGGCCGTTCTACAGCCTTTTTAGCTGTTTTTTGGATTTTTAAGCTGCTTCGGCGATATTTTGCAAGCTTTGGATCGCTGATTAGTCAACAGTATGAATCAACTGTAAAAACTAAAAAGAATCATTAAATTTTAGCTACAAGTTCGATGAAATGACTTTTAATTCATATATGTACATACAAAAAAGCCTAAAAATTCTTTTGGGTATTCCATTTTCATTATAGGCTATTTTAATGTAAGTAAAACGTATAGATTGCGTGTTAATTAAAAGCATAAAATAATTGATTAAGACATTTAATATAATAATAATAATTATAAGACATTTAAGTGTTATAAAATTATTTTTAAATAACTCCGTAATGTTGACGGTTTATTACAATGGGAAATTTATTTATGATATAAAGGAATTGATTCGATTAGCAATATTTTTACTATAAAAGATTTGATCTTCTTGAATGAAAAACATATTATACAATACCTGTAATATCAACCTACAAACTACATTGAAAGTGATTTCTTTATGGATTTCAAAATAAAGTATGTAGATCTGCACGCACGCACTAGTTTATCTGCGTTATGGATTAATACATGAAAGAGCATAAAAGAGCATAAAAGGAAAGTAATATTCAATTCCCTTCGGGACTATTCAGTCGTCACGATAAGAATGACACATCCGTGCCCCGACAGCAGCAAAGGCTCTGCTCCCACCACGAACAAGATACCGCTGACTCTAAGAATCGCGCGGTAATCCCATAACTCGCTACTCGCGAAGACAACGAGGCAGAGGCAGCAACCCGCGTCTCGGGTAGAACTCACCTTCCCTCCCGCGCCCGTATAGTTTCCCTTATACACATTTTTCACAATCAGTCAAATGGCACGAGACCTCGTACATCCATCCACACACAGGCACACGCGGTGCCACGCACGCACACACACAACTGCACTCGAGCCGGAATTAGGCAAACAAATGAAGTCTGCCGCGCTCTCGCGTACCCATCATACGTACAGAGATAGAGAAAGAGAGAGCGAGAGAGGCGCAGAGCGCGGCAGAGATGAAGGAGAATATAATCTAGCCTGTTTGAGGAGAACTGGCGCCGAGAGCTGCAAGTTAGAACAAACTCCGTGTGTATTCTAGAATCGTCGTATATTCTCTCCCTTGCCGATTTCACCGAGGCCCACCCTCTCTTTCTCTCTCTCTCTCTCTCTCTCTCTCTCTCTCTGCCTCTCTCCCTCTCTCTCTTTCGCTTATAACGTTGTGTCATCAGTCCGCGTATTTCAAAGTTGAGGCAGAGCCAAAGTTTCGGCTTCTCTCTCACTCACCGTATTATAATCACTGAACGACGTCGCGCTGTGCCTCTCGATAACTCTCTCTCTCTCTCTCTCTCTCTCTCTCTCTCTCTCTCTCTCTGGGCGAGGCTCGCGCGCGCGTTGCTTTAATTGTTTCAGGCTGCTGGAGACGCGCGCGCAGAGGAGAACCTGCGGGAGAACTTCAAGTGCTGGACGGAGCTCCGCACTGCC
Source organism: Megastigmus stigmatizans (assembly GCA_900490015.1). Classification (NCBI taxonomy): domain Eukaryota; kingdom Metazoa; phylum Arthropoda; class Insecta; order Hymenoptera; family Megastigmidae; genus Megastigmus; species Megastigmus stigmatizans. The sequence continues at coordinate 12,255 of UELV01171986.1, read as the reverse complement.
TGCCTCGATAAGGAGATTAATATTGGAAGTTCGCGAGACGCGCGGCTGCTGCGGAGAAAGGGAGCGAGAGAATGAGAGAGAGAGAGAGAGAGAGAGAGAAAGAGCGGGGAAAAAAAGGTTTCGGGACGAGGGACCGATACGGAGGCGGCGGCGGAAGTTGGCCTTGCCTCGTGTGCGGGGCTTCGTTGCGCGAGAGAGAGTTTATATTGCTGCGAGGTTGGGGCAGTTGAGAAAGGGAAGGTCAGGCCGGTGAGGATGGATGATGGTGCGTGGCTCGAAAGTTCCTTGCCTGATTGATTTTCGAGATTTCGTGCTTTTTCGGCTACTGCTGCAGTCTTGAGATCTTGCGTATTCTTTTGTCGAGTGGAATGAACGATGCCAAGATGGTGGAAAGTAGGAAATACGAAGCTGAAATATGGAATGTGCAAATCGGCTGTTTTTATCCTTGGAAAATTCCACGGGAAAGTAGGGGAGTACTGGGGTAAAGCAATCCCAAAAACTTATTAAGAACCTAATTTTTTTCTTTTCAGAAGAAATGTTTAAGAATTAGTTTATTATGTAATTAATGTCTTGCTATTAATGAATAAAAATAGCATTTTTTGAAATTAATAAATATTAAAGTGCAATTTTTAAAAGCATTCGTTTTACTCAATATATTAGGTGAACAAAATCGAAATAAACTATGATTTTTTCTTAAACGTTCAAATGTTAAAATATTTTTATCCTAATATTAATAATATAGATAGCACATCTCTGTGATAAAATAGTACCAAATAAACACAGTTTGTTTTCAAAATTATTTTCGATCTTCAGAATAAGATTTATAAAAAAGTATTAGATTTATCACTCTTTAATTACAAAGTTTAATGGTGAAACAAGCCGTTGGCACAAATGCGAAACTTAATCATTAAGTATTATGAAAAATTTACATATTTTGACATTAAATCTGTATAAATCTGATCGTTTACTTATATATAGATATAAATAATGTTTATTGAGTAAGCAACTTTTGTGCTATTATTGTATTTTCAGAAAATAATGAAAATAGTTCACTTTACTCCTGGGGTCACTTTACTGGTCTAATTTATCGAATCATTACTGCATTTTTTATGTTTATATTCAAATATTCTACAATTTACATGTTAAAATATGAATAAATATACATTGAATAGCTAAAAAACTAAACGCTCACAATATCGATTTTTTAATCACACACTCTGATCCTGAATCGCAACGTCCATTATTTTAAAAAATGCAAAAAAAAGATTAGAAAACCTAAAGCACGGTGAACGAATAAAGCTATATTATACAAAGTGAAATAAGTAAGGACGTCTGAACAATCATCGACATACTCCACTGAAATTTTTCTTAGCTACAACAACTCGAGCTCCCGCGACATCTGCAAGCGAAGTAAATTTTACATCAGCCAGCGCGTATACTCGTAAAAGCAAGTCTCGTAGCCCGCCGGAAGCTGCAGCCCACCAAATGCTCTCGATATATAGCTCTGAAGCAATCAAAAGTTATTAAAACAACAATACCAGCACAGGTAACCTACTAATAATATATATCTTGAGAAAAAGCTGCAGCAACAACTCAAGATGGTATATATTCCTTCCAATTTCCACCAGCTTATAACCCCCCCGACTTCTCAGTATTCCAAAGACTCGGCAATTTTTCCTTCTAGCAAGCCGAAAAGCCCCATTCCACCTACCCCGAATATATATATGCATACATAGTACCGCTCTCGAACGAGGTTCGCCTTCGAAATTACGAAAACGACGACTAGGAGAAGTGAGAGCTAGCGCGAAGCTGTGTGTGTGTGGGTATGTGTGGGTGAGAGAGGAAGTAGAGAGAAGGGGCGGACGGTGGCTTATGAATATTCATTTCTCGGCGCTTTCTTACAGGCTCGTCGGGGGCGCGAGGTCGTGGCCCACGGAAAGGCAGCAGCGGCGGCTCGGGCGGCGGCGGCGCTTTGCCAGGCTCAGCCACCCTATCCTAGAGGAAGGGGAAAGAGTGTTCTGCTCTGGCTCTCTCTCTCTCTCTCTCTCTCTCTCTTGCGCGCGCGGTGGCGGTCGACGAAGAAGCGGTGGGGGTTTCCACGGGTACTTTTAAGGCGAGCGAGAGCTGCTGGAGGCTGGGGAGGGAGAGACGCGGCAAGAGCAGCAGCAGCAGCAGCAGCAGCTCCTGGATCAATGCGAGGGGACCACGCCCCCTCGCGCGTCTTACATCCTACCCCCACTCGGCTCTTGCCAGCGAGACCGAGAGCTGCAGCTTTTCCGCGAGGGCCGCAGAGCTGCTCTCTCCTCTCTTCTCCGCGCTGCCGGGGAGAGAAACTCGAGGCTGCCGCTGCACCGCGGAGGTGGTCCGCTGAAGATGTGCCCGCTACCTTTGCCGCCGTCGAGCCACGGGATAGGGGGAGGCTTTTTTTGCGGGGGATAGCAACCTCCCGAAAGAAGCTCGATGTCGGGGTGGGAGGTGCCTAGACTTTTCCTAGAGGGCCAACGGCACGGGGATTCCTTTTATAGATTGGGAAATGCAGTTTGGGAAAGAAAAGTACCGCGAATGCCAATAAATTGCTGGCGAGGTTTTTATTTGCAAATGCATTTGAACTTTATTCCTAGGATGATATTAACCACCAAGATACATTCATTAGGATACTTAATATTCTTGTAAAATAAAATAGAATTTACATGTCTCGTTATTTTTGGTATGAAGTTATATTTTCATGCCGATACTTTTTGAAACAAACTAATAAAGATTTTTAATTTTTTTACAGGGATATTACGCAGCCGTACGACAAAAGAGAAGATGATGCCTTAAAAGTCATAGTTTTTTAGATGATTCGATCAATATTGAATATAAAAAGTTTTGAATAGAAGGATTTGTACAGAGTTTTAAGATTTGTTATAATGAGAAATGACTCTATCGTTCGTAATGTTTGTTACGAATAAAAGGTTAAGATAAAAAAATATTCCTATCGAATGATATTTTGTAAAAAGCATATAAAGCAATCAATATGTACATAGGTATATGAAATTAAATAAATGAAACACGTATAAAGTTACAAAAAAATGTGAAATAAAGTAATCTGAGAAAATATTTATTCAAAAATAATTTACTTTACCTGGATAACCTTAATTCGTATAAAATATGTATTCTAATAATTTAAATGTGGTTTAAAAATGTCAAGATCGATAATGAAAGCATAAAATTAGCAACCTTATATCATTCTCTAGGCAATCATAAAAAAGGGTAAAATTTTCGACAAAATCATGCATTCACATAGAAAGCCCCCTCCTCATTTCCCCGTAACATCACCTTCACCTGACTGCCGGAGCGTCTAGAAAATCGACTCTCCGACCTCACTCCAGCTCTCTTACCTCTCTGAATGCAACAAAAATAGACTGGCACAGCGGAGATAGAGAGAGAATGAAAGCCGCCTGGCGTGCAAGACTCACGAGCAGCAACACACTCACACACACACACACACACACGTAGACAAGGGGGTTTAAGAAGCGGCTCAAAGAGAGCCTCAAAGAGAGGCGTACGAAGAGCTTCGCCTCGGGCTGTCTCTCTCTCTCTCTCTCTCTCTCTCTCTCTCTCTCTCTCTCTCTCTCGGCAGTCAGCTCCTCTCCACTCTTTGGCTGGAGACTTAAGAAACGAGCGAGCGAGTCGGATGCCGTTCTAGTGCTCCTCGCTCGTGGCTTTGACTCGTGAGGGTGGGAATAGGAGAGAAAGAGAGGAGGAAAAGCCTCTCGACACTAGCCTCGTGGCTAATTATGCAACGGAGGAAAGTAGAGGGATGGCTGCTGCTGCGAATGCTGCGGAAGCTGCGTGGACAGCTGCACTTGTCTCAGAAACGATGATTTTGGTGGCTTTTAGGGTTGACCGGTAAGTAAAGAGAATGAACAAGTTGCGGTTTCATAATGAAACACATCTAGTTTTGAAAAAGAGATATTAGTTTTAATCGATAATAACTCTGTTTTCGTTTTTATTATGTAGAAAAATAAATTGTTTTTAAAAAATGAAATTATTTTACTCACATTCTACCATTCTACAAAATTAAGAAACGATAAATACGCTAAAAATCTTGGCGGACAAATGTTTAAAACAGAAAACGTAAATGGTAACATCCAAATAAGCCTGACACATTACATTAGACTTGTAAATATTTAGCAACAAAGTCACATTCAGTGCACAAAGTTAAAAAGCACGACAATAGTGATAAATGTCGTAGAGTTTGATAGAAATAGAGCGGAGCCGCCGCCCTCTTAGACTTAAAACTTTCCGTCCGCTCGTCGAATAGCTCGGGTCTTGATCGATTGTGTCTCGTCGTCGTCTCTGTGCACTCGTCTCGGTCCTCCGCGCCCCACCCCCGACCTCCACCCCCTTCCCCCTGTCCCCATCAACTTCCCAAAGAGTATAGAACACCGACTGACGCTATATACAACGCGGAAGACAGAGAGAAGGAGCAGAATGAGAGAATAAGAGAGGACGTCGTCGCAGAGAAGGCAGATTCATCACGGCTTCGGCGTCTCTTCTCTTCTTCGCCTCGAGTATCAGCATCCAGCTCTCGCGCACAAAACGACTACAGAGAGCCGCCGCCGTTCCTCATCTCTCGCTCATCGTATATACGAGTATAGTCCCTCGTTCGCGTGGCCCGGAAGTTTAGCTCCTCTCCTCGGCGGCGCGAGAACTGCAGCAGTCTCTTCTCCTCTCCTCTCCTTTACTATCTGTCGTTGCCGTTCCCTGCTGCTACTACTTCTTCTTCTTGCTTCGGATGTATTATGTCGAGGGAGAGAGAGTCACAGTCGCACCTGCCCGAGGCTGTTCTTTCCTTGAACAACAAGCTTCGGTCTCTCCCTCCCTCCACGCGGTAGCGGCTAATTACGACGAGTGTCGCGAGCTGCTCGAGGACATATACATCCTCCCGCCGATGTGTGTACAGACGATCTTTCTGTGTGTTGCGGTCTCTCTCTCTCTCTCTCTCTCTCTCGTTCTCTCTTCCCCACTACTATTGTTTAACACGCGGCTGATGAAGAACCTCGGGTTGATGTATAGGGGGAAGACGATGCGTGGAATAAGAGCGTATTATTACAGTTTTCACAAACGTGAAGGAGCGACGATGAATTTATTGTGAAATTTAATGAAAAGAAAAGTCGTTGCAAATGAAATTATTACACTGCAAATTTCTTTCACAAAGCTTTTCCATATACAAGGCAAAATGACAAAATATAGAAATAGAGTAAAGAGAAGAAAAATAGTAAGAAAAAAAATGAATGAAAATTAACATATTCTGTCTTGCTATATTAGCAAGTTGATTATTCAACTGAATTACCATTCAAAATAAAGATATTCCATATTCCATACTTAAATAAATGTTTACTTTCAACTAACACAAATCAAATCTTGAATTTCTCAACAAGAAAAAAACACAAAACCTCAAAAAGCAAACCGAACGATAATATCTGCTAAGCAGCCTGCGATAAAAGAAAACGACCCACAGAAATAAGCGAATAGCAGAAAAAGAGTAGAGCGAGTGAAAAAGAAAATGGTGCCGCTGGCATAAAGTCGTAACGAGCGAGTCTCTATAGCGCAGTGACCACAAACGCGGGGCTCATTAGTGCCAAAAAGAGTCGTCCTATAAAAATCGTCGGAATGGGGTCGCAACGGGATAGGAGAGGCAAAACCGACAACATAACGCGAGACTCTGCGTGCAATTTCCGCGTGATCGTTATATGCCGACTGTGGACACTCTCAGTTGACTATCGAAATTTCGAGTATCCTTTGGTTTTCTAAAGAAGCTGCAGCGCCTGAATTGAACTGAACTATGCTCGTACTCATTGGAAAGTCAGCTACATTCTGTGAGAATATATAAATGTAAAACATAAAAGTAAAGTAAACGTGTTATTTAGTTGCTAATGTTCAATCTGTATATAATAATTAGTAAGCAGGAGATTGCTGATATAGTTTTAATTCCGACGATTCAATTATTATTTATAAACATTTTTTTAACCATTTGGACTTATATTTAATGATGCGAAGAAGTTAATGATAAATATTATATAATTGCGTTGCATAAGTACAGACAACATACATCTTTTTATCAGCTATTAAAGTTCGTTTCGGTAGACTACATTGCAAATAAAATCAGTACTAAAAGCAAAAATCCAATGCGAATATTGAAGCTCGATGCAGAAACGTCACTTCCGAACTATACTCGAAAAAACCATCCAAATCTAGAAACTCATAAGGATCCTCGGAGAATCCACATTATCCGCGACATCCGGACAAGATGTTACCTCAACCGTCGACGCCGTAACTTGCCATCACTGCAAAACAGAAGAAATCGAGCCCTTTATTTAGTTCCATGCACATATATATGCATGCAGCCAAAGTCTCGACGAACTTAGATGACCACCCGTTAGAGCGTCGAGTTATCCCGCAAAACGCACCTCTAGCCGAACCGAGCGACCGGGAGAGAGAGAGATAGAGAGAGAGAGAGAGAGAGAGAGAGAGAGAGAGAAGGAGAGAGAGAAAGTGGACGTTACGGTAATCGAGAGCCGCAGCGCCGCGTCGCTCGCTCGGCCATTAGCCGCAAATGGCTGTACTTAGACGCGAGCGGACTTCTCTCTCTCTCACACACACACACACACACACACATACACACACACAGACACAGAGCGATTTGATCATCCGAATGTTCGAGTATAAGGGACGGAGATACGCGCGGCTGCACACACGCGCAAAATGCCTTCGGAAAATAGTCTCTCTTTTCTCGTGCAGCTGTCCCTATACGTGTATGTGTGCCTGCATGTGTGTACGGGTGTGTGTGTGTGGGTGTGTGTAGGTATTGACGCAGTGCTGCTTGTCTCTGTCTCGGGGCTTCCATTCAAGAGCTGAGCGCGCGCGGCCCTCGAGACACTGACCGGACGCACGAGAGCGACGGATCGAGACAAGCCCCGAGCTCTCTCTCTCTCTCTCTCTCACTCTCACTCTGCGCTTGACCGATTGACCGACTTCCGATCGATTGTGCACATCATCGGATTTTCCTGTACCGACAACACTGTCGCGTGCATTTGCCCTGCCTCGATCGGATCTTCATGGGGAGAGGAGGGGTGAGGATTTTTCGGTGGTGGAGATTTGGTTTGGCTTTGCGTAACACTTTTTCCTGCTACTGATGTGGGTAGGAGTTTGAGTTTGGACGTGAATTACTGTTATGTAACGCGCTTTTTGTTCGAATAAAGATTTTATCCTTTTCAAGCGCTAAATGGTTAATATTTTCAGTGTTTCTTAATTGCAGACAACTAAATTATGGTAATAATGCTACCTTATATGAAAAGTGGATTTGTATGTACGTTGCTTTTAGCAATTTTTACCTAAGTATTTTACAACGAATAAAGTAAATTTATTTATTATATTGTGTTTTGAGTAATTTTTTTCTTATCGTGATGATTTTTAGAATAATCATTCAGTGTGGTTTTAATAATTACCGCATGATCCTCTTGTAATAAAAAGTAATTTTCCGAAATAAAACAAAAGAGAATCAATGAATCTAAAATTTATTTTCCGACTTCATGCAACAAAAGATTGGAGTAAAACAAATATTTATACTTTGACATCTTATATAAATGCATTCTCGAGATACACAGGTACACATATACATACACGCACACGCACGCACAGGCACACGGAGCACGAAAAAAAAATTTCTACAAACTATTAAGAAATGTGAATATAGTAACGACCGAATCGATCAACTACTTTGAACTATAACTTACAAAATAAATATTATCTCATGTTTTATAACCATAATTCTTTACATTTTTACACAGTGCTTAATAAATATTGTAACGTGGGAGATAAACTCTGAATGTATAATTTGAAAAAAAGTATTTTTTCGTCAATATAAAATTATGCATAGTTCTGATACAATTGAGAATACACATCTAATATCACCCCGTTACGATTACTCATGAAAAGAAACAAATAATCATTTGATCAAAAATACGCATTACATTGAAAACGTGTATACCGATAAAAATTCATCGATAACATTCCAAAAATAGCATTAGCAAAATAAAGCGTTATAGTACAGTCGATGTTTCTAGCCTCGACGAAATAAAACGTTTAAAATATTGACCAACGGTGGCAGCACCTTGCACATGCTCGAAATACTAGCACGGGTACAAACCCTCCCTAGGATTTGTACTAGCACCTCGTAAAGGGTAGCGCGGACGCTGCGGCAACTACTTACCCTGCGAGTCGTCCTTGGCTCCGAGGGTAAGCCGCCGATTCATCAAGATAACTCGTGTATTCTACTGAAACGGTAACGTGTATATATATAGTCTCGCGAAACAGCGTTTTTTTTTTATCATTTTTCAAATACTCTCGTAATAATTCTTATCGATTGATGCAATTCTATTAAGATTGTATAGATTTAGTATATGCCCAAGCTGAACACGCCAATAATTTTATTCACAAGAGCATATATAACGCAAAGGCATATCATATATCATTTTTTATGTTTACAACCTCGTAAAAGCGCTGGGGCAATCAATATTCTCATCGCGCTGCGCGTAAGTTGCGCGCACCGCAGCATCGTTAAAGCCGAACTTTTCCAGATTCCCAACCTTAATTCATCTCATAAAATCAACCAGCCATTACTCTTGCGCCACTCGAGAGAAAAAATACCAGGATATACCACTCCTCCCATCTGGAAAATCCATTCTCCCCGAGGTACGCGCGCGTTCTTACAGCAACAAAAGCTCGCTCGCTCAGCCAGGAACCAGCAGCAGCAGCAGCAGCAGCCCAGCATAACTAATAACCGCGCGACTTACCACCCCTCGGCTCCTCCAGCCACAGAACCAAAAGCTCACAAAAGCAAGCCAGCGCCCTCCGCCCGCGCGTTCTCCAATATAAACCCTCTTGAGAAAGCGCGGCGGGGCCACTTCTAGGCTCTCTCTCTCTCTCTCTCTCTCTCTCTCTCTCTCTCTCTCCCTCCCTCTCTAGTCCGCAATACTTTCCGCCCTGGAACGCCTAAGAGGGAAAGAGCACACACACACAGAGACACACGCAGAAGAATGAAAACCACCCTCTGTGTCTCTTGTCTCGCGGTTAGAGCGCGCAAGAGGGAGAGAGAGAGAGGAGAGAAAGAGAGCGTAACACGAGGAGAAGTATAACGCTTCGCAGGCCGCAGGCAGCCCTTAGGAACGTAATTAATATTTATCCCACCCCCGACGAGGAGGAAGCAGCGGCAGCAACAGCAGCAGCAGCAATAGAAGCAGCAGCAGCAGTAGCCCGAGTAGTGGTAGTGGTAGTAGTATACCTAGAGGAGTAAGAGGGAGAGACTGAGAGAGGGAGACCTCATGACCCCTCGAAAATCCCAGCACGCTCCTTGTAAAATCTAATATCTGAGGAAGCCAGTCTGCACACGTACACCTACACACGCGCACTCTCGGTTCGCGTGCATCCCTCGAGCGCTCTATACCACTACTACTACTGCTGCTGCTGCTGCTGCTACGTGGCCCCTTCTCTCTCTCTCTCTCTCTCCCTCTCACTCCTACACTTGTCGGATATTCTGTGCCGAGAGAAGCAAAAGAGACGGATGGACGAAGGTGTGTATGCTCCCTATATGCTGCTGCTGCTGCTGCTGCTGGCGAACCCGGCCGAAACGAGTGAGGGAGAGACTGGTATATTTTCCCGGGGGTTCGTATATAGTACATAGCGCGTGTAAGGGGGCGGCCCAAGCCTTCAAGACGCTTAGAAAGAGAAGGGAAGGGAAGGAGGAGGGAGGCTCGCACCCGAGAAGAGCGAAGCAATCCGGTTGGCTGGCGCGCCTTGGCGGGACGCGTTGGGATTCGTCGCGCGACGCTTTCTTAAGAGAGAGAGAGAGAGAGAGAGAGCGATAGAGAGGCCGGGGGGGAGAGGAGTTGAGCCAACCCCGGAAAAATCCGAGGTAAAAGCAGAGTGGAAGAGGAGCTGCGACCGACTGGTGGGGGAGAGTCTTAGTGCTGCTCGGCCATTGGCCCGTTCTCTCTCTCTCTCTCTCTCTCTCTCTCATTCTCGCTTACTATATAGCACAGCAGCTCTAGCGCATGTAGGTATAGCGCCGCTGCCGCCGCCGCGGAGGTTCGACTTTTCTTCGACGCTTGGCCTTTTACGCCGGGAATATATCCTTCTAAGGGTCTCTCTCGCGAGCGCCCGGCGACGCGGGAAAGGAAATCGATCGACCGACCCTCTCTCTCTCTCTCTCTCTCTCTCTCTCGAGCTATAGGGCTTTCTCTTCGTTTTATATGAAAGCCGGAGGGTGTGTGTGGCTGGCGATAGAGAGAGGGGGGACTTTAGGTGCGCGATGCCAAGCGAGGGGAATTGGAGGGAAAGACGATTGGGAAAAGCAGCCGAGGTAAGAATACGAGGACTGAGCTGGGTCTGCTAAAATGAGGTATCGAGAAAGTCGATTGCTATTTTTGCATATAATTGATGTTAAAAAATGATAAAACAATCAATATCTACGACATTTGAGGACAGGAGTAAGAAGATGAGCTTAGTCGAGGATGCAAGTCTTTTGTATTTTAGGATAATTTTTTTCTATATAAATTGAATTCACTCGAGTTTTCCTTTTTCTAGTCATAAAAAAATATAAAAATTGCACGTCATAAAAAGAATTATAAAAGTAACTTTGTATATTATATGAAGAATTTATCTCGATAAAAAAGTGGTAGATCCAAAGAAATTTGAACAATTTAAAGTATACTATTTAGTGTAACAACATTTACTAGAACAAGAAATAGATTTTTTTACTTTTTACACAAGTAGAGTAAATAAGTAATGATCATCCATTATAATATACAGCTTTTACAATAGGCAAATCCTTCTACAATATTAACAATATCAATTAATTAAAGTTGCTTTAAAGGATAGTTCCTGACCAGAATAGTATTTCCGATCAGAAATAATGTAAATAAATAAATGGTATTTATTGTACTAGAAAAAATCATTACGATTAATTAGATAATATTAAAAAATGCCAATATATTTAGTTTTAACATCGATAGATAAAATATATTTGCTATAATTAACTTTATTTATACTTCCATCTTCAGGAGTAGTTAAAGACTATTAGAAAATTTGCCAATGCTCATAACGTCGGTGCCGATAAATTGTGTCATAAATATAACCAAAATTGCTGTTTCCATACACACTCAAACATAGTTATTGTCGCAAATGTAAAAAAAAAGCGTAGAGCTCCTGAATCTCGTCATTGACATAAAAAAGTGTACAAAGTACGAGGTTCAGGAGCAAACTCATCCCTCATAACATCGACATTGATGTTATGAATGCTGGCACATTTTTTATACCACTTTAACTACACCTGGAGAGGAAAATATTATTTTAAACTTTGGAAACTTCTCATTAAAGTTAATTGTCACAAATTTATTTTTTGAAATTACTCCACCCATTACATTTATAATTTTTACATCTAGTATAACATGAATGGGAGATGACCAGAACTAGTTTTTCTACGCCCTTAGACTTTATTCACTTATTATTTTTATCATTTACTAATTTTATTTATATAACGTTTATATGGTACATACGAAACTATTTAGTAATTTATAGAAAAACGAATTCTGGATAAATATTGCATTTACTAATTTCGGTGACAAAATTACTAGTTGAAAATCCTTAGACTTTCAGAAACCACGCCTGACATGGTGCTCTTGGAATTCTCTCGTTGAAAAAATTATTAAGACAAAAAGGGAATTTTCTAATAATTTAAAGCTAAAATTTGACTATAGAATGATAAATCAATTATCATATCATAGTACGAAACTATATCGTATTCGATTAGGTAATTAAAACAGTTAGTTGATATTACATTAGTTTGCAAGTCAATATGGAAGCGATTCCGATTGACAACAATCAGATAATAGTATTGTCTAATCAAACACGTTAGAATTAAATCAAAATCACGATGATATGAGAAAATTCTTATACCAAGTTGGTATAAATTACTCTAACCCTACATTTCTTGCGACTACAAATAAATGCTATAAAAAGTACAAGAAATAGTCTACATATTCTATATTTTTACATTATAAATTTGTATAACTCCATTGAATCGAATTACAAGACTATCAGATTTCTGATGAATGAGAGATTCGACCTCATAAGTTCAAATGAAATTCTAATACAGGATATCAAAATCGGCATGACAGAGCAGTGAAAGAGTATATTCAAAGTCAAAAAATG
>UELV01171975.1:0-12262 GCA_900490015.1 Megastigmus stigmatizans | reverse complement strand
TCTCTCTCTCTCTCTCTCTCTCTCGCTATAGCAGAGATCCTCTCTAGATACCGAGAGAGATAGAATATGTGTAGGATCGTCCCGTGCGTACGCGCACACAACGCTAGACTCTCGCTTTGTTTGTTTATATGTTCGCGCGCGCGCGCGCGCGCGTGTGTGTGTGTGTGTGTGTGTGTGTGTGTGTGTGTGTGTGTGTGTGTGTGTGTGTGTGTGTGTGTGTATTGAGCTCTGTGCATAAACGCGAGTACGTGCGTGGCTACACTTTATATGCACAGGAACTGTGACGGAGCATATATTGAATGCGATGAGGGTACCACTCGAACTATTGTCTGTTATATGCATGTACATACAGGAGATTCGACGTTATCGTGTGTACGTTTATCGCGACGCTCGCGGGTGATTGTAAAGTAAATATGTGTGTATGTTGTAGAGCTGCTTTTAGCAGGCGAGAGATATTCTGCATGTATCGGCGTGTTTTCGAGTGAATTAGATTATATGAGGAGAGAGACTTTTCAGAATCGGGTATAATATCGCGTAGACGATATTGGGGAGGAGATCGAAGGTGCGCGCGCGGAAGTTTGAGGGAGAGTGATGGAGCGAGCCGAGGAGATTAGAAGATAAGTAGGATTAATAGGAGCGGACGAGATTTATGAATGAGCCGTGTGCTGCTCTAGGATAACTGACAAGTAGCTCGTCACTTTCTTTTTACTTATTGGGAAATAGCTCTCTCTTTCTTTTGGTTATCGCGCGTAAGCGTAACGTGTTGTTGTTGTTGTTGTTGTTGTTGTTGTTGTTATTGTTGTTATTGTTGTTATTGTTATTGTTTACATCGAGTACAATCTGTACATTCCAGATTTTATATTATTTTTCTTTTTTATGAAAATGGTGAATAGTATTGATATTGATAAGCAGATGTTGTGAGAATCCTTAAATCTAAGGCTGCTCAATTATCGAGCGACCTAATGCACGAGTATCAGGACTCTGCAAAAGCCAGCGCGCAACGAGAGAGTAAAAAAAGTCGGAGGTATATATAGGAAAAAGCCCGGCGGGACGTGGCGGTGATTAATTAAAATATCAAATAGAGTTCGTTAGTTCGCTTCCGTTAGCCTCGCACGCGTCAACCATTTTATCGTCGCTCTTTCGCCGTCCGCTTCTAGTTTGACGGACTTAATGCGGTTTCGCGTAATCACGAAAAACGCAATTTTACCCGCCGTTTGATTTCATTTTCTTCTTCAACTGTGAGTCTAATGCCTCGCATCCGGCCTTTCTCCACGCGGCGATCTCGTCTTTTCTCGCATTTCTTTTCTTTTCTTTTCTGTTTTTTTTTATTCTTTATGTAAATCATTTGGCGTTTCTTTTTGCGAGCATTGCGGGAAGCCGCGCAATCGAATATCTTTCGCGGATATATACCCTCGCGTCGTGCAGTAAAGCCGATTAGCGTCGATAGTCGCGAAAGAAAGAACTGGGAATGGAGAGGAGCCGAACACCGGATTATCAGAACTTGCTCGGCTTTATCTATTTTGTTACGTGTGTTTTATACGTCCGGCAGATGCCTTGTCTTTTGTATACTTTCAAAGTCGAGATACCGGGAAGCAATTATTAAACTCCAATTGGACGCGATTTATTTGTCTTTATGTGCTTCTGTGGTGTTAAAACTATATGTGTGCTTCGAAGTGCATTCTCTTTATCTTTCAATCGTTTTAGATTGACTATTAGTCACTAAACTTTTTTTTTAACATGTACTACAATAGGACGTTAAAATTTAATTTATTTTTAATTTCATTATTAATTCATATCTAAATAAATTAAACAATATCAAGAATACTCCTTTACATATTATATAATTAGTGTTCTATAAAACTCGAGCAAATATTTTGCAAATTTTTCGCATAAAATATAGTTATAATTTTGAAAGGTTTGATATTCCTAAATAGTCATAATTTTTCATCAAACTGAACGATTGCACATTTTTTTCATTGATATTTCTGCTAACATTTTCTAGTTAAGTGTGACTTTCGTTGACAAAAATGAAATTGCAAAGACAGAGTTAGAGAATTTCCAGTCTAGTTTCATGTACTTTTAGGTGAAAGCTTTCACTAGGGTGAAAGGGTTGACGAGATTGCGCATCGCCTTGAGAGCTTTTTTCGATTTCTACCGAAGCTGGTAAAAGAAATATGTTGTCACTCACGAGTCCACTGAGGAGATAATGATAAGTTCGTCTTCCTAAGGTGACGTCCCTCACGTGACTGACCACCACTTCCTTGGCCATTTCTGTCGGGCAGTCAAGTACGACGTACTTATTGCTCCATCTGTGCAGAAGAAAAACCAATTTCATTTAATATATTTAACTTCATAAATACATTGTAGTAATCTTATCATTAACAACTATCTTAAAACAGCGAACATTGGATCGATAATAATAATTTTTTCTCCCTTTTAATGCTCTCAAGATTATCGGAAACTTTCAAGCCTAATAGCTAAAACTGAAACTACGAACCTCGCGCCTTGAAAGGGTGTCAAGAACTTCACAACTCTCAACTTTGAACTTTCCTGCGAGTTTTAATTTCGATAGACTGCTTTTTTTGCTTCGATTGTACACTCGCCTTCAGTTTTCGCAGCGATTTCAATTTTTTACTAAACAATGAATTTTCCTCTAAATTTTCCGCCATATATAAAAGAAAAATAATTCGATTCCAATACAATTGCTCAAGTTTCTTTATATGCATTCATCCAGGCGGATTTATTACGAATATGTTCCACAATTAGAATAGTGCACCGCCCATTGGTGCAGTAAAATCTGGCCCCTCGAATCCTCGCCGCATGCCCAGAATATTGTTTATTTATCAACAGCTTGCACTCGTGTAATTTCATCGAAACTATTCATACACGCTTATAACGAATATAGAGCCCATTCAATTCCCTCAGAGATTCATTCGAAATCAAATATTAGCTGTACTTCATATACCGTATATAGGTATATATACGCGCTGCATCGCCCGACCATTCAGTGGCTGCAATGACCCGAAGTGATCTGCGCGGGCGCGCAAAATTCGTACTTCCGCTGAATCATAATTCCTCGAGTGCGTGCGCGCGCGCTAGTCCAGCACCAGAGCAGCTGTGCATCAAGTTTTGGCAGCCACGGCCTAACGCATCAATAGCCTCTCTCTCTCTCTCTCTCTCTCTCTCTCTCTCTCTCTGCAACAGAGGATAGCGCATATAGGCGCGTGCAGGTATATAGGCCTCCCCCCCGAGGAATGGCAACATGCCGTTTAATTGGTGTATCGAGTATCGAATCAACTGATATGCACGCGCGCGCGCTCTCAAGCCGGACGGACGGACGCGTGTAAGCAGTAATCTCAACTGCGACGTTAATCACTAAGCGGTATTGTCGATAGGTCCATGCAACGCCGCAAGAGTCTCGACTCTATCCTCTCGCTCTCTCATGCTTCGGCCTAGCAGCGAAATGCTTCAACTCATTGCTGATTAGCAGCGCGATATTCGTGCTCGCGATGAATCTTTCTATATACTTTATATATGCGCATAAACTGATCTGAATGGATAAGCACGAAATATGATGTTCGCGGCGTGTGTACGTGTGTAAACTCGTGTGTGCGAGTATTTTTTCTTTTCAATTAGTTTGGGTTTTATGGCGTTGCTGCTACGAGTATTTCGTTACGACTGGGAAGAGATATTGACTCTACTGGTTTCATGTCCTGTTCACTAGTGGTATTGAGCGTGAAGGATATCATTAAGCTTAGTGAATCGTATGTCGGCCAATGCTTTTGATTTAAGCGCTTTTAAAGTTTGATTCGCGGAATTATGCGGATTGAAAATAGTAAAAACATGAAGTTGGCTCGTTGGGGCAAAAAAGTTTGTTATACTCATTAAATAAATTGGAATTATATATACCGAGTGCAGAGGTGTATTAACGTAAAAATACATTTACTTTATTATGAAAATAGTTTTTCTTCGTTATAACCAAGTTTAATATTGAAATACTTTAATAAAAGTGCCTCGGTAGTGGTTTATTTTTGTCTTACCGGCTAAGTTCTTCGAGGCTTCGTAAAAAATCGATGGCTTCCGTGACGTTCTGTATCCTCTTAACAGTTTCGACTTGGAAAG
Organism: Megastigmus stigmatizans; assembly: GCA_900490015.1. NCBI lineage: Eukaryota > Metazoa > Arthropoda > Insecta > Hymenoptera > Megastigmidae > Megastigmus > Megastigmus stigmatizans. Next base: position 8,140 of record UELV01171975.1, on the reverse strand, counting down.
TGTCATTTCCTGGCTTCAGTCCTTGATAAATTTGCTGCAGTCGCAAGAGTCCTGGAACAAAAATTGAAAATACACTTTTTAAGTACTTTGCCGGGGATAATTTATGAAGAAAAAGCGAATTAGTCGCACATTTAAAACATACGACTTGATAATGCAGAGGGAGCAGTTTTAAATGTTTCGTCGTTTTTCATCTGGTAACAAAAACGATACGTGGAAATAACTCACTTTTAAAAGCTGATGCTGGTCCAAAGTAATGTTTTAATTATACCAAATGTACGTAAATATGAAAGTGCATAAATGAGGTAATTAAAAGTGAAAAACTCGTCCTTGTAGAGAATTATGCAGATTTTTCTGGACTTCTGTACCTTATTAGCAAGAAATAGGATTATAAGATGCGCAGTTAGATAATTTTTTGTCAGCCTCGGTATGAACTAAATAAATATATATTTTTATTTAATTAATAAATTTAATACTTATAATAAGGACTATATTTTTGCGAAAATTACAAAACTGGGATGCACTAGGGTGCAACTTCTAGTTGTTATAATTATTATGACTAATATTGATTAAATTTGAATCATATAATTACTTTTAAATTAATCGTAAAAAAATATTAAATATGGATATCGCTCTCCTAAGATTTATTTAGAAATAATGAAATAGAAGTTGGTCCACTCCATAAAGCGGAGAAACATCTTATAAAAGTAACTCTTATGGCTGATTATAATTTGGACACGAAGCGGTCGAATTCGCCCATTATCATTCCAACCTAATAAATCTTATAATTCCTTCATTTTTCCCCATTTCCCATCGCGCAAACTCCATCATCCTTCCTCCCTTGATCCGTCCTTTGTTTTTCTTTCCATCCCCAGCATTCATCTCGCGCGACATTTCCATCGAATCTCAAAAAAGCTATTCACGCGACTCGTCCTCCTCGCAGTCGCTCGAAAAATAACCCAAGACGTCTCTTTCTCGCTCCGGCACCAGCTACACTTGGTCGTCGTCGGCGTCAATACCCCATCCTCTCTCGACACCCGCAGCGCATATCCTTAGAACAATTCTATACAAAGAAGAACCGAGAGAGACGCGACGTCGATTAAGAGAGAGCGAGAGAGAGGAGCGCGTCTGCGTCTTTTGACGCGTGTCGCTGGTACAAGCCGGGGGAAATAAATTACTCAGGGCGGGCGGGGTGGAGTGTCGATCCGAGACAATTCGGGTGATTGATGAAGGGGAGAGAGAGAGAGAGAGAGAGAGAGCGAAGCGGCGGTGGCTTGCGAGCCACCGCCACCGCGTAAAACATCGCGGCCGCTTTAAATTGTCTCGCGGGACACGTTCGAAATTAATGATGTGGAAGAGTTTCATTTTTCGAGACGATGCCTGCCTCCGATGTCTTCCCTATTATGTATACCTATACGTATACATCCTATAAGTGTATACTACATTGGACGAAGGCTTGGCCTGGGAAATGCTGTGGCTTGTGGGTATATGTAGCCGCCGCCGTGAGGTAAGGCGATTGCGGCGGAGGATGGAAAGTTTTGACGAGGGAAATTGCAATTCTGCCGGGGATTATTTATTTATGGAAATGACTGAACGTTGGCCTGCTCCTATCCAATTTTTTTTTCTTGCTTTTTGTACAAAGTGTCGCGAAGATTATGAATAAAAAATGATTTTTTATCGCATTTGGCTTGTTTACTCTGTACGAGACTTGCACTTCGGGGTGGTTGCGAGTGACGCACCCGAGCAGTAATGTTTATAAGGGGACAAAAGTTCTTGTACTTTTTTTGCACCGTGAATAAATGAGAAAGGTTTTAAATCAATCTTAAAAAATAATGTGACCCTTTTTCAATTTATATATTTTTATAGCCCAAGAGCTGAGAAAATATGAAAAGAGATAAATAACGATATATATATATATATATGAATATATATATATGAATATATATATATATATTCGTTGTGAGAAAACGCGTCGAGAAAATATTCCGCTAAAGCGACATTTTAATATTATGCTTGAGAAGAGCCATTTTGGCGAACTCTGCGCGCGCAATACTTTGCACCGAATAAATTCTGTGAAAATTCATTGTACCCGGAGGTAAAGGAGACAGAAATAAAAATGTCAACAATAAAAGCGCGAGTAATCTCTCAAAAACACTTTTCCTTTGAAGTCGCTGCAGCTACTTGTTCTCTCCGTTTACCCTCCTTCCCAGTTACAAAGGAGTGGACAAGAAGTTTTTATTGGCAAACAAACGTCGGTCAGTTTCCTGCTACGCCCTAAGGCATCAAAGGAATCAATAAAGCGTCATACAAACGATGGATGGCTCAAAGAAAGAGGAAGATATTTCACAGTACCAACGTTCGCGCGCATCTGCATTTGCTATTATAATGGGTATAAGGTCGAGTGAAAACAAATCTTTGCAATTGAATAGAATATTATGACCTTTCATATTTTACTCGAAAGTATGTTTTTCAATAGTGTTCTTTCATTGAATATATAATTTATGAAAATGGATAAAATAAATATTTTACATTGCAGTGTTTTGAAATATGAAGAATTTATTGGTATTTTTCAAGTGTATCAGTATATGTAGAAATAAATTCCAACGATTCGAAGATCTTGTCACATTGTTCAAGACTTATTTGAAAATATTTGAAGATTCAGCAAATACTTATTTTATTCTCCGAGATAATGATTTTTCTATCGGTTAAACAATATTTTCGTAGTTGATTACATTCGAAAACACAGCTTACAAAACCTCGACAACATCATCTCTTCGATATAAACGTTTCCGAGTCTTTCGCTCTCGCAATCTTCTCTCGCTCGTTACTCTGCTTGGGAATTCAGTGAACCATAAACCAAAGGAAATTACTGGAAAAAGCTACCCCGGTAACACTCTTGCCGGGGGAGGGTAGAGACAAATTTTCTCCGAGTGCGTGCAAGAAGTCGTTGGTTCGCTCTTCAAAACTGCTCCCGGAGCCGCGCAAAAAATTTGCCTCACGTCCGCTGCAAAGGTCGTAAACGCTCTCTCCCTCTCGCTTCTCGATTTCGATCTTTCTTGCGCTCTACTCTCTCTCTCTCTCTCTCTCTCTCGCTCATTTCTGTCTGTGTGTGACCCCCGTGTGCCCCGCGTAAGACACAAGCGCAAAAAAAAGAACACGAAACTGGAAAGCGGACAGGAGAAAGAAAGTAAGAAAGAAAAAGAGGAGGAGTAGCAGCAGGAGCGAGTGACGTCTCGCTCGTCGAGAATTTAGCTCTCGTCGTGGTCGAAGGCAAAGGCTCCTCCGGTTGGCGCGCGACGGCGACGGCGGCACCCGGTCAATCGTCAAAAAGGACGGGCCAGTTGAAAAGCGACAGTGTGTAGGGGAAAAGAATCGCGGGAGCGAAAGGCAATAAAAAGCTCGCCCCGGCAAATCGCTCTTTTCCTTCGCGCACGTAGCGCCGCGCCGCCATTTCAGCCAGCCAGCCAACGACAGCAACAGCGGCAGCAGCAGCCCGAGTTCGCGAGCCAAGAAGAAGAGATAAAAGAGGTCCGTGTGGCTGTGGTGCGGGCCCGGGCACCGACGGTGGCGGCAGCCACGAAAAAGAAGACGCGAACGCGGACGCGATCGACGAGGTCGTCGTCTGTGCGGCTATACGGAGAAAATGATAGAGAGCGATGTGTAGGTATATGCGGACGCCTCGTAGTAGTCGCTTGCCCTTAAAGCATCGAACGACGAAACATTATTTTATCCTAACGAGAGGGACCATTTGACGATTCCTCGTTGCTAGTGTATGACCGCGGGTCGTTTTGGTTGACCTGTGATTCGGTGAGATTTTTATTTATAAATAAATATCTTATAGGTCATTTTCATGATTGGAATGATGATATCTTCTGTACATCTTATTTGTGGCTCAATTTTGGCCCTATTTATAATATTGGCAGAGATTTGATTTCAAGATAAAGTTTGATATGATTGCGGATGTTCCAGAATACTGGCAAAGCGAACAATGAGAATTTGTGATCATCATTTTGCTGGATTAATGAATGCGCGTAATAAGTTACGATTAAGACTGAAACTCCAATGAAACATGGAACATGAAAGTCTCATTTATCGCGAAAGATCACGTTTTAGAAACTCAAAGAAATTCTAACTTTGAAAATCAATACTACAGACAGTGAAATAGTCAATTAATGACTCTCGACATTCAGTGAACGTAAGAAAAAGAAACAAACATAACGAACACAAAGTCGCACATCGTTTAGCTTAATCGTCCCCAAAACGGCGCAGCCGAAAACTACACAGATAAAGAAAAACAGCATTAAACGCGATTCAAAAAAAGCAAAGAAAACAGACACACTCTCTCACACACACACGAAGAGTAGAGAAAGCGGAAGAACGACAAAGCCGCGGAAAAGTACGTTTACAAAAAGAAGAGTAGAGAGTAGAAAAGTGAAGCTGCGCAAGAAAAAGTCCATTCGAAAAGCGTTCCGGGGCTCTGGGCGCGCGCGCAACGCGCGACGCCGGAAGCCTTGCCCATCGCTAGGCGAATTCCCTGCTCACTCCTCTCTCTTGTTCCTGCCTCGCCGTCCTGCTGTTTCGATTCTTACTTTCCGACGTCTAACTGCCGGGGGAGAGTCTAACCGTTGAATCCGACTGTCTCTGTGCGTTTGCGCGCGTGTGGAGCGCGAGGAGCGCATATCAGCCACAGAAACTGCGACGACGGAGCGACTAGGAGGACCAGGAGAGAGAGAGAGAGAGAGAGAGAGAGAGAGAGAGATGGAACGAGAGCGAGAAGCAGAGTAGCCCCCCGAGCGACCACAAGCCTTGTACACAGGATTGTTTGCATACCACTGCACCATCAGACCCCCTCGACTAACTCGTTGTGCACTTGTCGTTTCCTTTGGGTATCTCCTACTGCTACACACTACGTATACCCCCCCTCTCTCTCTCTCTCTCTCTCTCTGGTATGAGATCCTTCCAGGATCAGGGTACGCGCTATTGGAACTCTCTCCCAATAAATCTGCGCAACCTTCCATCTTTGTGCGGATTTAAAACGGCGGTCCTTAGACACCTCCTCGAGATCGACCCCTTATCATCCAGAGACTGGGTCTGTGATCCTAGTGCGCCAAATATTAGATCTGATTCTCTCTTTTTTAGACTTACATCCACACAAGGGGACAAGCAGATGGGTTTTCTTTATGTTAATTTATTTTGTTTTGTCCCCTATACAACGTTTTAAGTGTGTGAGTGTATTTATTAGCGTGAGTGGGTGTATGTGTGCAATGAGTGAATGTTTAAATTTTAGAATACTTATTTGACTGATAGATATAGACCGCTTTGTTTTACCTTGTTTGTTTGTATTTTAAATAGGACACTCTGTGATATTACTCTAAATATTTTAAGACTGATTTTTGTATTAAATGTTAACTTATGCTGTGATATCATAGATAGTAAGTAATTAAGTGCAATATTAGTATATAGATTAGTGAAAAAGAAGACTGTATCTTGTAAAATGTAAAACCATATGTATATGGTTATTATTCAATTTTGTATTAATTTGCAAATAAACAAATCTCTCTCTCTCTCTCTCTCTCTCTCTCTCTGTCCCTTCCACTGCTTTTCGTTTGTGCGAGTTCTAACTCTACGTTTCTATATTTTTCTCTAACTGTCTCGCTCTTTTAAGTTCTTCAGATTTTCATTTTTAGAATCGAATTTTATATTACTACGTAAATGAATTGGTACTTCATTAGCATCACATCATTTTATTAGAGACTAGTTGCGAGTTTATGGGAAGAGTTTAGAACGTAATAACTGCTATTTACGATTTTTAGATTGTAACTATAGACCAATGGACAAGAGAGAAATGTCTTCAAAAAATTAATCTTAAATAACAATTATCCTGAACTGTAATAATTGTGAGACATACTGCCATTCTAGTAAATTTCATCATGAAATTCAGGGTAAAAGTAATCAAATTACTACTAAAACCGGAAGATAGAATTCATAATTATAGGACGATGCCCATGGTATATAGGAATTCTATCCCTGCATGTACGCATGAACCCACCGCCTTTACAATTTAGAACATATAAAAATAAGTCGATTTAAAGAAAAATGGTCATTCTAACTCCAGATAAAGTGAAAAAAATTAGGGTCAAAGCTTTACTTTAGAAAAACCTAAAAAAAAATTATCTTGCCTGTTTACTTCCGAATCTATAGTAGCTCAAATGAAAGATCAAATCAAAAGATATCGAGTGAGACCGTTTCGGAATTAAATCCACAACCTCGGAACTTACGTTAACAATTAAAGCAATGGGGGTGAATCATCTCTCTGTGCGTATTGCACTACTTGTCTTTGCACGTTTTTTATGCTTTGAAAATAATGGCAAATGTAAGCTGTCGAAACAGGAGGTTGATACCAAATTAATCTGATTCAAAACTACCCTTTTTTCAGTTGTATAAATTATTTTTCATCCGAAACCAAATGAGGCTTGATCACGGTTAATAATTAACGAGCAACATAATTAGCTTTGAACGTTTTTTTGTTCACGAAACGGCTCTGATTCCAAAATAGTCTCAATCGACTAGTTTCGAAGTTCTATTTTATATGAGCAATCAGAGCCACCGCCTTAAAGCTACGATTAAACCAATGGGGGTGAATCATCCCCCTGTATGTATTGTGTAATTAGGGAGTCCTTGCACGTTTTTTATGCTTGTTTCATGGTAAAAATTATATAGTTTGCAAATTTACAAGAAATGTGCAGTGAAATTTAAAACTTAATAAAATATTTATTCGGTACTTTACAATAATGATTAATTGTAAATATCTTTACAGTGCACCTTATCCCGTGATTAATGCGAATGTCACGGGAAGGTAAAAGACCCAATGAATGGACACTTAAAAACACGTACTAGTGATTAGACACCCTCAGTGTCATGGCGATTTCTTTGATTGTGATCGGTCGAATGCGTTCAGACACTAGTGCTGTCCATTCTCTAGTCGTGTCCAATCGCTGGGTCATTTAGCTACCTTAATTATTCTTAGATATTTCTCTTTAAAATCGAATCTGAATTTGTAAAAGTTCCGAACCATTGACTATTTCAAATAGTTAGCCTGAAGTTACATTAATTTTGTCGTCAACGAATACACGAAGTTTGTAAAAGAAAAATCATTTCCTGGAAAAGCATGGAATATGTACAACTATTTTTTATTCTTGAACATCTTTGAAAGATTGTTATAAAAGACGAAGGCATATCGACCAAGTTCCTAGAAAATTTTGCAAGCCCTTCTCGGATATCTTAAACAAACTTTGATGCGGTTTCCATTGAGATTCGTATACACGTATACGTGGATATGTACATCGAGATTTTCTAAAAATTTTGTACGTATACGAACTTCGGAGGGCGAAGAAAGAAATTTATTCGCTGAAAAATATTCGTGGAACAAAATCGCTGCGCAGCAATGTGAATGCTTTAACAATTTATGATCATTTGAGTAACGATGCTAGTTCAAAATAAATAAATACGAAGGGGATTAAGGTTAAACTTTTGAACTAATTATAATGTCTAAAGCAAATGTTTATTCATTAACCTGGATTCCCAACGAATAGAAGCAACACAAAAGCTGCACACACACATACACACACATTTCTTGGGTAACGTCAAAGCGCAATTCGGATACAGTGCATTGGCCTAACCTCAAACCCTTTTTACTCTTTTCTCTCCTACTTTCTTCTAATTTCGTAAAATTTCAGCTTAATCCAGCCTTAAGGCCCTCCCGCTATCCTACATCCCACTTCGACTCCATCCGTTTGGCTTCCCCTCTCTCTCTCTCTCTCTCTCTCTCTCTCTCTCTGTTGCTGTTCCACTCACCCTTTCTCTCCCTTATCTCTTGAGTTACACGCTCGAATGCGCCGCGTTCGCGGTGGTAGCTCCTAGTACAGAGCTCCCACTCGTACACAAAGCGCGTAATTGCCGCATCCTGCAGTAAGAGAGACACAAAGAGAGAGAGAGAGAGAGAGCACAGGGGCGCAAGCCTGGCAAAATGTCGAGCGTTTAACTGTGACCTCGTGCACAGTAGGTGAAACGCGCCCAGGGTTAGAGAGAGAGAGAGAGAGAGAGAGGGAGAGAGAGAGAGAGAGAGAGAGAGAGAGAGAGAGAG
>UELV01171969.1:0-17967 GCA_900490015.1 Megastigmus stigmatizans | reverse complement strand
TTTTAATATATCTTTTATTAAATAACCCATTATAAAATAAACAACGCGATAAAACGTTATACGTTTGTTTCGGATGTCGAATCACAATCCCGCGTGAAGTCTGGCGTACACGGCAAAACGCCGGGTTCGCGCAGCGATTTGTACACGGGCAAATGTCAGGTTTGGTATACACGAGTAAAAGCCTTGCTTAACAGACTAGAGATTGGTTACGCATGATGATTATGTGGCGCTCTAGTCGTGCACGACTAGAAGTGGTGCCGAGGTTTTTCCGTGTACATATATGCATACATAGAGGCGCAAAAGCTCGGCGGCGTCGGGACAGAAAAAAGTGTACGAGAGAAGGACAGAGACGGCTATGCATAGTCTATATAGGTATACACGCATCTACCGGAGAGTTCTTCCCCATCCATCGACCTTTTTCTTCATTCTCTCTATTCCTCTCTCTCTCTTTCTCTCTCTCTCTCTCTCTCTCTCTCTCTCTGCCAACCAGCTAGCAGCTCGTTCTCGCACTTCTCTCTTTCTCCAATGTAAGCCCGCGTATATGTATAGGTGCACTGCACAGAGTTTACGTACGAGAGAGAGAGAGAGACCGACTCTCCGTGACAATGCGAGTCAGCGACAATGTATACGCCAACTCTCGCGGCTCGCGCGCGCGCAGAGTTACCCAAGCGTGTATATATGTATATACTCGGCATGTGTATGCAGCGTCCGTGTGAGTGCGGAGTGCACAGAGGTTGCGAGTGCCGCCGCGCGACTCGGGACGATATCGCACCAGCAGCGCTATGCCGAGTATATGGAGTAGAGGGCTGGCGGTGCGGAGATGGTGGAGGAGAGCAGGAGGATGAGGAGGAGGAGACGCAGCAGCCGGAAGAAGAGAGAGAGAGAGAGTGGGAGGGAGGGAGGAAAGGGCGCCGCTATACTCTCTTTCCTTTCTCTTTACTTCGCGAGTGCATAAACGTGTGCTCTCTCTCTCTCTCTCTCTCTCTCTCTCTCTCTCTCTCTATTTCCCTCGAGAATGCCTTGTGCACTCTTGCTCACGTTTATTACTTGGCCGTATATATATATACGTATGTATGTGCTGTGGATGTGCAATTGTGCGCGGCTGCAACAGCGTGAGCAGCAACGGCAACAGCTCAACCGAGTTGTGGAAGTCCATGGTCCTCTTTTTTTTCACTCCTGCGAGCGAGAGAGAGAGAGAGAGAGGCACTCGCGGTACCGCAACTATATTGAAATATTCTTGTCCTCGTCGTTGTCGTTTTACGCTCATTTTCCCCGGCCCTGCAGTTTTTGTCTGCTTTTCTATGCTCCTCTCATTTGGGCTTTTATTTCGTGCGCCTATATTCTTTCTCTCTCTGTCTTCCATTTCGATTGCTGTTGCCTTGGATCACTTTATTTCGCGACTATATTATTATTGCAAGACTGGAGTTGATTGCGACTCCTCAAGCGACGCGTTTTTAATGGGCTTTTCCTCCATTTTTTCGCTTGATACGATGATTCCGTGATTGTCCGACTGCGTTTTAGGTAACTCGTGTTAGCGGGAATCGATGCGGTGCTGCATGATAGAATGTCAAGTTGTCGTTGGATATCGTGTTTTTCGAAGCTATACTGTTCAATCAACGGTGTAGCCACTTTTTGAATCTTACACATTTAAAGTACACTGATGAACTTTTTGTACAATGACCAAAAACAGCTTGATTATATCAAAAGACTAGAAAATTGGATGAATTTTATATGATGACAATTGCATATGTAACACGCGCTGATCAGTCTTTACCATCAACTAAGATAGCAAGCTATTATAAAAAATACCTATAACTGATTCTTTTTATCTGCAGCTTAGTTTTACGATGATAATGTATCGATTTGTTAACACTCCTGCACAAGAATTAGATAAGAAACCCGAATATTTTGGACGAGTTAACTCTTTATGCGCAAGAAGATCAATTAAACCACGTCAAATTTATACGTAAACGAAATAATAATATTTACTATGCACCTAGGGAGAAAAAAATTTGGACACCCCAGAGCTCGTGCAAATGATACATCCCGCAAGCCGAAGGCTAGTTGTTTAAAGCATTGCGGACTTACTATTTAGTTTTAGTTTGCCATCACCTATTTATTCGCAAATTAAACGTATGAAACATACGCCATATCAAATGAAAGAGTCCCTATAAAATATACTCAGCAACTCGTAGAACTCAAACAGTTCTCTTTCGATTTCCGCGTAGTTTAACAAAACCGGCGAAAATCTCTAATTCTAGATCAAAATATGCGTATACTAGAAAGGTTATCTCTTATTTCACTTGTTTCCTTACGCGTTTTTGGTACAACAAGTTCAATTATTCATATTATTCTCCCAATTTGACGGTCAAAAGCATAGATACTCGCGCATTCATTTCAACGTGTATTCCGTGAGATGATTTTCAATTAACATTTACGTAACATTTTCTATTTGTGCGATCTTCTTTTACTACAATTGCTCGCGTAAGCGTCAACTTCTGTCAGAGATTTGTTAACTTTATCAAGCTGTTCAACTATGAAAAAAATGGTACCTTATTTTTATATTTACCAATTGTTTTTTCGGACTGTAACCATGAAAGGTCTACTTTTGGTAGATCAAGAAGATAATAGCTGAGTAACCATATTTATCGATACTGCAGTTCGAGGGAAACTAAGACGTCATTGCACTTACTTGGCCGAGTCCTTGGCTCATAATCTACCATTTCGTAAAGCTTCAGCCGGATAATCGAAGACTATTGGAAATGACATTTCCACTAAGTGTTCGGTATTTGCTTGGAAAATTTTTGTAGACATGCCGTTTTCAGCAGTATTTAAATACTGGCCTAAAACTTTGCGAAATGGTAGATTATTAGCTAAGCAATTTACTGAGGAGCGTACATTTACTGAAAGAATTTTTTATGATCAGATCGAATACTATTTCCATCAATTCCAAGTAATACGATCAGATACTGCCAACTTAAAAAAATAAGAATACTGTCTTATTTTCAGAACACATGAATTGCTTAAACTTTAGACCGCCGGCAAAAAAGTATGAATAATGGTTAGTTTGACACCAAAATCCACACACAAGTGTACATGGTCTATGAAGCAATATGTTTGGTCGAGATTGAGCCGAAAATTCGGCTTTCCGCCGGTCTAAAGGTTAACAAAGGTTTGTTCGAAGCACTACAAGCGATGCGTTGAATCTAATTTCATAGATTCCATTTTGTTAATCTCCAAGAACAATTCTCTCTGCACTTTGGACAAAGAAGAATAATTTAATCAAGATAGGAAAGTCGCTAAAATACAGCTATAAATATAATTCACTGTTCAACTAATTTTGTTCCTGTTATAGTAATCTTTTATCTCCATATACAGATATGGAGATAACATTATTTTCTTTGTATAATATCATGCTAGCGAGCATTTATGTAAGTTTTTAACAAATGACATGATGCCTTTTTATGTATGAGATTTTGATTAACATGGAATGACATTCAGGAATTAAATATCGTTGGAGTATACTGGACTGCACATTTTTAACCAGATCATCACTGCTAAAAACACACTTTGAAGATTTACATAAAAACTAATGTCTCGAAAGTTGTATAGCTTTTGTTTTCCTAAATTTGTACTCTAAAAGCTAATCTCTAAATTTAAAACTGTAATAAGTATGTCATTGAATGAAAAACAGTGCATATGCATCTGTTTTTTCAATGAAACTCGAATTACTCTTTTGAAATACACTGCAAAATCAGTGTATCTGCGCTGAATTTCACGGAATACCACTTATTTATGTGCGTACTCTCTAAATGTGTATACTGTTTTACATTTAGAGAGTATGCACAAAATAATAGATAAAATTTTATATACAGATTACAATACACAAATTAAAGTAGTTCATCTACAATTCCAAAAACAATCACTTTTTAGACTAAATTGTTCTCCATTTTACTATAAATAGCTGCGTAATAAACTGACTACACTTTTCTGATGGAAAAATGAATTTACGGTCAACTATAATCAGAAAATTTATATACTTTGACATACGACAGTTATTACTAATATACTAATTGCTCCTGCAATTTTTTGTTTCAAATTATAACTAATCCTACTATTAGCTAATAATACGTATAAAATATTGCGGTTTTTTACATTTATTTCCATTTGCGTATTTTCACGTCGGTAACGCAAAATCTCAAAATTAGATGAACGTTTATTCTAGATATGTATATATATGCAATTTTTAATATGCTTTTCATCATACATATGCAATATAGACAATTTGAAATTATGAATTATGCCTATCAAATTTTCTTAACAATAGACACCGATAAACTTATTTGAAAATAAACGCTCATTTTACAAGAAACAACGATGACTTATAATTATAATTAAAGAAAAAAAGACATCTAAACTGTAATGGTTTTAACCGTGCGATGATTCAATGCAGTTTAAAGAATGCACAGCTTATCAGACACCGAATCGCATTTTTAAAATATGCTAATGTATGCAATTGCATGAAACGCGCGCTTTATATACCGACACTTCGTATATGAATCATCGAAACAAAAGCAGTGATTCACGAGTCGACCAACGTGAATTTAAGCCACAAAATGGTGAGCAAGTCGCACCGCAATAGTTTTCTAATCTTAAGGCATAAATTTTACTAAGAAAGTATTTTAATTACCCACAATAATACAGAGAACGCAGACACGGGCATTCCACTGCTGTTATATTGTTCAATACATTAGATGTATAAGTGAGTCATTAATGGAGTAAAAGCGTAGACAAAGCGTTGGTATCTAATAACTGCGTATTATTAAAAATTTTAAATATTATCCACTGTGATATATTAAGTACAAAACTTGCAATTTAAAGAAAATTATGGTACATTATAAATATATGGATGCGCACGTAAGAAATTCCTTTTCATATTGAATGTTACGTCCAACATTGTTGTATTTTCAAGTAACTTATATATAATAGATAAATATATCTATCTTAGCGTAACTCAGCGTGTCGTCTTTTTGCAATTAATAAATCAAATATGTTGAATGACACATTATTAACGATCTATCGGTGTAAAAATTATGGTCAGGAAGTAAAAGGATAAAAAAAAATTTAACACGCTCGAATATTTATGGCATTTATATAATGCGATAATCCCGCTGCTTACGCAAATCGATGCTGCCATTTTAAATAGTAGAAAGTAATCTACAAATGACATATTTATCGGTTTTCATTCTATGGTCAATTTTCATAAATTTGAAATCAATATAAATATACCGGAATTACCGGAATTCCTATCAGGTTCTTACAGGATGTCATAAAAATATTTGACTTAGTTTCAATTTATGAATGATAGCAAGATTTTTATCTACTTCAAAAGAAGATTGTGCACGGATGCGAAGAAGTCGCGATCAAAGTAAATGGGAACAAATTTAGAATTTGTTTTTCGTTCACGGCAAACGCTCATCCAGCCGTTGAGGATTCACTAGCGGTTATCTTAAAATAGCACAGCGTATCGGCGGTTTAGTATCCGAATCGTCACGCAACAATGCATACGATGACCTCGAACTTAGAGGCTTGACTATTATGCTCGTGTTAAAGCTTACTCGCGCCTTCCTATATAACTATGTTATTCTCGATTCGATCGTCAAATACTTTTGCATTTTAGACGCGCAATTCTAAGTTTATGTGCAAACACCTGAAAAAAAAACACTGAACATTGCTATTATGCGTACTTAAATTATTAACCTGTTCTGTAATGCGATAGTTCTATAAATAACGTTTCTCGACAAAATATTGCTAGCGTAAAACGAAGACAATTGCAGAATGTGATTTGAAATTTAAAGTTCAACCTGATTGCTAATAGAAATGTAGTCATTACTAATAAAAGTTTCATGAGTGCATAAATTGTTTTAAATAAAATGTTTTCTTCTGTATTTCTGTAAGAGTTTAATATTTAGTTTCAACTTTAGATTTCTACTTGATTAAAAGAGAAATCTTACACGTACGTGCATATCTGATTTATCATTTGATTTATCAAACTAGGTAATACTGATTTATACATGAACAATAATTCCCAGAAAACTAGTTTCTAAGCTTACAAATGAAAATTATATGAAAGAAATGTAATTTGAAAATTCACGTAAGGACATGATTCATTCGATTCTATAAATAATTTGATAGAAAAGATGGAGCGGAAATTGAATTTAGAAGGTTCCTTTGGTTAACGATTTAACAAGTGGATTTTATTTATATACATAATACAAATACATATTGACTTAAATAAACTGTAGTTAAATTTTTGAGGACAGACACGGCCTATGAAACGTTAAATCAATAGACATTGTTTTAGACATTTAAAACGGAGTCTTATGGAAATTGTCATAATTTTGAACTTTAATCAATGACCATGATAAAATTAACAAGTCCTTTTCAACAAAATTTAAGACAATGAAGAAACAACATTTGAGAAACATTTTGAGCTCAGAAAACAAGTCGATTTAGCCCCTTTGAGAGTCAGAATCTTGAAAAGATCATGATAAAATAGATGATTTTGAGGAGATTAACGGACGTAAGTAGCTTATAAATAAATAATAGGTTGTTTGACTATGAAAACCTGCATTATTTCCAAATATGTTAAATCTTTTAAATAACAGAATTACTTTTTACGTTGCAAAACTTTGCAAGATGGACGCAATATTCGATTTAGACTCTGCATTGACGTGCTATACCAGAAGAGCCTCCTTAATTGATCATCACAGACCAAAAGTATATTGATAAAAACTTATACAAGTTATACACTTATAAAAGCAAAATAAAAAACTATTATCAGCGCAACATTATAAGCCGATTCAAAGGTTTCTGTATGAGCTATAAAGTATATGGCCGAAAATTCAGCTTCCATCTAGCGCAGGTGCAAAGTAGATAAAAATTTAGAAATAAAGTATTTCTAAGGTTCATACCTTAGAGAAGCTGTTTTAAGACAAACATATCACAGAAACACTAAGACATTTAGTCTTTTTAGTGACCAATACGAAATTTAAGATGTTAACGAATGTGTCAGTTAAAATGTTTTTTTTTTCATTAAGCATTTGGAACTTCATTAAGAGTTTACTTATCTATACAAGTACATATTATTTTACATTTTATATGAGTACGGTTTGAACACAAATATACTTACAATAGATCAGAGATCCATACAAACATTTTCTTAAATCGCTACATTACATTCATTTAGTAACGTGAGTATATGTGAGTAGGCTTTAATATTAGGCTCATTTATTGAAATAGAAATGTCAAAAGGAAGATAGTAGAATAATTTTGGGTCAGAACGAATAAATTTTAGTCTTAGGTTATTATATACATTGCATTGCCAATGATCGTGATTAATAGATTTTTTAAATTCTTGATTGCATTGATATTTTGGACTATTAGTGACTTTGAAACGAAGAATTTGTTGTTAATAAGTGAGGAGTGGACCTGATACTGTTTGTTAGCTGTAGAGTTGAAAGAATTTTTTTCCTTTATTTGCACCATTTTCTTGTATAATTTTAGTTGTTCGAGTGTAATGGGAACCCCGCGATTCGACTGCTGAACTAACCTCAACACAGACCGAAGAATGTCATTCAATAAAATCTATTAATCGAGCTAATCTAATCTTTGAATAGTGCAAATCAGTAAGGAAGAGTACAAAGAACTTTATTTTCTCGTTAGTATTGCATCAAAATGACAAAATTACGAATTGTAATGTAAGCTAATGTCGCCTCGATCGCGGAGCGTCGTAGACTTTTTGAAGCGTTCCACTTTTTTGCTGAAAAAGTATTCTAATTACATACTTTCACTTGATTTAATTATATTCTTGAAGAATATTAGAATAGGAATATCCCTTATTGACGGATAATATCGTCTATGAACAAAAATTATCCAGGCTTGAATTCAAAGTATTAGTTTAGAGCAGTTCTAAGATACTGAAGGGGAGATCGGAGCCATATTCTTACGCATTATTCGTCGATTTACACAAAAATAAGACGATAACCCCGCCAAAACCTGCTGGAGCGCAGCAACCATTGCCGCTGTAAATACGATCATGCATTTCCACGTGGCATTAGTTGGCGTTGCACCGGTGTAATGGTGGTGAAAACTAATTCGCACATCGTCCTCCGTGCATCTCGAGTTTAATGAATTAGGAAAAGGTACAACACCAGAGTGCCACGTGAAAATACGCTATGATATTCATATTGATAATGGCTATACGGCGTTTCAACACGTTTTGGCATAATTATTATTGTTTTATTTTTGTGTAAATTGACGATCTTTTTGCGGGAAATCCACTCGGTTGTGTAAATTGAGGTATTGTGATTGAATAATTGTTTTGAAATTGCATTAACCTTGAAACTGCCTAATACGAGCAGAAGCGATAGCATTGGCATTATAAATTTGTTTGCTATCTGTGAAGAAGGCGTAAACACGTCATTACATTTAAGTTAGAAATTTCTTTTGTGGCCTGAACATATAAATTTCCAAAATGAATAGATGTGACGAGTATATTGTAAGTACGACACTACAAATTATAGTTTAAAATTGTAGTTATGTAAGTTTCATATTTTGAATTCATCATATCGGTTCGCCGGAAATATTTTACTGATATTGAATTATCTCCAAATTGCTTTAGAAGTAAGCGAATGCGTGTTAGACAATGTTTTCGATAAAAAAGAGTTACAAAGAAATTTTGCTCTCTTAAGTAAGAAAATTAATTTAGAATCTCCAAGATAGAATGTTAGTGAAGATGCTTGTTCTGTATATTCCAGTATAGCTCGTGTGGTTGCGTACGGTATTATTTCGATATTGTTAATTGTACTTTGGTGATTAGATAGAAAGACGTAGGAAGTGTAATCTAAAGTTGAGCGAACGTAGTTTTTGTAATGCTGCAGTAAAGTTTTATGGTGTGATCCCCGCGAACATTTGCAAAGAAATTGAATGATATTTAAGGCTTTTAAACTTCTATATTGTACAGATCTCAGCTGCGCCAAAGATGCCATCTGATAATCAAATATAACTCCCAAGAAGTGAATAGATTTACTTGATTTTATAGTATGATTATCTACTTGAATTTTTGTATTGCCGGGGAATATTTTATTTTTTTATTGAAATGTATAAAAATTGTTTTGTCCAGCGACAGTTCCAATTCTAAGTCGAGTAAATTTTTCTATATAGTTACGGATGCTAAGGCACTTTCGACGATTCTTTTGACTCTTCTTATCGAAGAACATTTTAAATAAACTTGTCTTCGGCGAATCGGGACACAACAACTCTTTTTTCAGGCCTTCTGAATTATCTTTCACGTACAGTAAGTATAAGCGGCTATAAAAAAGCTGCCTTCAGGTACTTCTTTGTAAACTAGCCGTCAATGTTCACCCATAAGGTTTGAGAATACATGTCTTTCGTATGAAATAAAATTAAGGAATTCAATTAGATTTCTAGATCAGTCAATTTAGTCAAAGCAGGATATAGATGTTAACGTTATCGAAAGCTTCTTGAACATCTAAAGAGGCATCTAGAACGTTTTTTTTTTTTCAGAAAGACTTCATCGAATTTTAGCGAATAAATAATTAAATTACCGAAGTATGATTTTCCTTTGCTTCTTTTATTTCGGTGGATAAGATTGTCATGTTCGGCTCTCCACTGAAGTCGATTTTTCATTAACGACTTAGTAATTTGCACAAGCATGGAAGTAAGAATTATGGGCCGGAGACTTTTACCGACAGCTTTGCGTATTGGCATAGCTGTTGTTTTGATATATTTGATTGATTCTGTCGGTAAGTAATAACTGATACGTAGACTTTGTTTAATTTCAACATAAATGCCATTTAGTTTTTATTTTAATCGATGGAAATGTTTAGCTTGGAAAAAGAAAATATATAAGCTAAAAATACATTTTCACGGCACATCGGGAACAAAAGTGGATCTATAGGAATTCAGGGCGGACTGATTTTATTGAGTATGGTATCAACCCAACAATTTTTTAGAATTTATTTGTATTAACTTCTCCATGGCGTTTCAGTTGATCGCGATCGGCATCCCACCACAGAACGGGTTTTCTAGTGTTTCAGTGATTTGTAATTTTCTTTTTAGGCATTCACAGCATCGGATATGAGATTTACACAAGTTTCATATTTATGATAAGGAACTGACTGTTAGTATTCTACAGCTAAGAATTTAAAGAAAGTTGCCATTAAGAATTTTACTGAAATATTGTTCGTGATTTTATTTCAAATGATGTTTTTTTTTTTTCATACGCGAGTTTTTCGTTATTGAACTTGTAGAAAAGGACCAAATTGTAATAACTACTGCGGATAAATGGGATGCCCTATCGCGAAGATGGTAGAGGCGAAAGAACCTCCAGACTATTGACATTTTACTGTTAGCGAGCTGCAGGTTATTGGAGGGACCAGTGCTAGAGGTTACCTGATGCTTTATAAAGCGAAATTTGCGAAATTACATAAAAGAGGTGAAAGTTTTACATAAATTTAATTTCCTTTGTAAAAACGTTGCGCAGTAATTTTTAGTCAGCATTTAAAAAATTAGCTAGTTTCTGTTGAAGAATTACTACCTCCGCGCTTATTAGAAACCAGTATTATTTTTCTGCACATTGTTAATGGTGACGTGTCACTCTCTAAATTTGAGTCAGTTAAAGCTCTAAAATGAGTTTCAATTATCATGAATAAAAATTTTCTATACTATACGTGTACCGAGCATTAAACGCGAGAAGAAATCAGAAACACTACACAAACGAAATTCTAAAAATTATAATGTATTTATCCATTTTTCTGTTAAAAGTTAAGCGTATCATCAAACCAATGATTAAAGTAATATTATATAATTTCTATGTGTGTATACTTGTAACATCTAAAATATAATATTATAATTTTTATCAAAGTAAAATGAATTTTATCTTCGAAAAGCTTTCTGTGTATTGCTCAAATCATCTTCCGCGTTCTCTTGAATATTGAAAGATTTTATGAATACATGATTAATTTTATGAGGAATAAAAGGATTATAAAGAAATACTGATCCGTTTTCCTTATTATTCAGAATAGGAGTAGTTTCAAATCATGCTAACAACATTATTGTATCGCAAGTGTCGCTCTGCAAAAGTCTTCGGTCTGAAAGTAGATATGGTAATTTATTTCTCAATTTACATGCTACCCTCATTATTATGGCTGAAAATAAAAGTTATTTATAAAAATCAATGGAAGGATCATTGAAT
Organism: Megastigmus stigmatizans; assembly: GCA_900490015.1. Classification (NCBI taxonomy): domain Eukaryota; kingdom Metazoa; phylum Arthropoda; class Insecta; order Hymenoptera; family Megastigmidae; genus Megastigmus; species Megastigmus stigmatizans. Next base: position 6,689 of record UELV01171969.1, on the reverse strand, counting down.
TACTATATCTGCGAGAAATTTTTAAGTTTTTGCAGATAGAAATGTTCTCTTATAAGTATAAAAGAAGTAACTGATGCGTGTGTTTTACGGCTACCAAGTTAATGGGAGAAATAATGCATAATTAGTGAATTATTTAGGCAGTGAAATATCTAATGATGACGTTTACTATAATAGTCCATTAATATCGACAATGTCACTATTGTATCAGCACGTAAGAAATATCGAAACATTATTCCATTGAAAGCCGCTCATTCATTTCCCTGAATTTCAAATCTGATTGAGCGTAGTTCTGGGTACAAATTAACTGGCATTATAAATAAATTGGCAATTGTAGCTGGTCTCTTCAATAATGTTCAGAAACATTGCGAGCCACTTACTGTAACAGATTAACAGATAATTGACAAAGCTTCAAAAGTCCTCGCGACTACGCATTTCTTTATGCGCGGTTTTCCTTTTAACTTCGATACGTAATTCTCTCACTATAAATCTCACTTTGACGCAATTACACATACGAGCTCTACAGATGAATGTTATAGAAATCATTTAAGGGCTTGAAATCGCTCAAAAGTTTGCATCCGCACACAAATTGTACGGATGTTTATGGCTTCTTTCGTAAGACATGAGAAATCACTCGAAAAACTAACTCCTCACTCCTTTATCTAAACATCTCCGAGTACTTGCATCAATATTTCTAAATAGATAATTGGTCATTACGGTTGGAAACAAAGCCGTCACATCGCTCCGCGATCGCGCAACATCCAATCATTCTGCATATTAATCGCGATACGACACTTTTGAACAGTTTTTTGGATTCCAACCCTCCTAATTCCAGTATCTCGAACCAATCCAGGCCAAAAATCGAGTCTCGCCAGTACATCTCAACCAAAAATCCCAGTATTTTCGCGTATCCCCCAATGGCCAAAATCACGCCTCTCCCGCATCAATCACTGCTCTCTCTCTCTCTCTCTCTCTCTCTCTCTTTCGTCCTATGCGCAGGCATAATTCGCCCCCAATAAAAAGACACCATTATCCCCTGGACCCCCACATATACACATCCAAACCAACCCACGCCGATACGAATTCTCTCTCCCTCTCTCTTTCTCTCTTTCTCTTGTGGTGAATTCAAAGTTCCCTCGTGCGCCTCGTGTGTGCGTCGCCGGCACCAGACACACACGCACACTCACACACGCGCGCGCGCGTTCGCACACGCAGAGGCGAGCGCGCAATCGAAGCCTCGCTCGCTGAGCGTCTTTCTCTCTCTCTCTCTCTTTCTCCGCACTCTGCACACACACACACACACACACGCGTATACAGCGTCAGCGTCCATCGCTCGACGGGACATATGGCAACGTTGTGAGAGCAGGGCGTGGCGCGCGCGCGTTCCTCTCCTGACACGCTCGCCTGCAGGCAGCCTCGGCGCTCTTTTCTCTTCGTTCCTGCTGTGTATACATATATATATATATAAAAAGCGTAGCCTGGGCTTTTTGGGCTACCACTCTCTTTCTATCTCTCTCTCTCCCTAAAATGTGTATAGATATATATATGCGCTGTGTGCACACGCAGGCGGTATAGGTCCGTCTCTGTTCCCCTTGCTGCTGCTGATGCGACTCTTTGTTCGGGTTGATGCGAGCCGGGCGCGCTCTCTGCCATAAAGCCCGCCGCTCTCTCTCTCTCTCTCTCTCTCTCTCTCTCTCTCTCTCTCTGTCGCCAACTATATGTATATATACACGAGCCAGACTTTTCCAGAACTTTCCCGTTCCGATTTCCCACCGATTTTTCGTCTGTTTTTTCCGACACGCCCTTTCACCCGTGTGCTCGAGTGTATAATTGAGGGCTTGGATCGCATAGCTTTGGATTCTACATGGTTTTTAGCAAGTTTTTCTATACCGAGAGATGGAGGTATGGTTGGTCCTTTCGGAGATATATCTCTTGGTTGCATGCATGGTCGGGAGAGCTCTCGATTGTTCGTATATGAGTGATATTCCGAGCTCAGGACGCGAATTTCTTGGGATTACAGTGCTATTTTTGGACCTATGCCGGTGAAGAGTGGATCAATCGAAAGTTTGAGAATCAGAGAAATGATTTTTCATGGGTTAGAGGCGAAAACAGACGTGATATCGCATTGAAATATGCATTTAAACCACACTTGCCGCTCAGTTCTCGGATCGTACCGTTTGGAATATTACGCGGATATCCTCTTTTCAATCGTAACAACCAAGAAATGTCCATAACAAACTATATAATCGAGTAGGTGAAGTATGTGGAATTGAGGAAGAAACTAAATTACGACTGTTTATTCGTTTGCTCTTATCGCAAATTTGATAAATCCTCGCGCGATATCGTCCGTTTTATCTTTGTCCGCGCGCCACGCACTTCTGAACCTGTTTAACAACACTTCAACAATATACGACTCGAGGATTTCCATATCGCGATTCGAAGCTTATAAAGCACTCGTCCAATCGTGTTCTAGAAGCGCGACACTTCTAATGATTTCCGTCAATATTCAAGCGCAAAAAATACGCTCTCGCAGGCAGCCGTCGTCTATACCGCTCGGCAGCAACACCCAAATTATCCATTTCCGACGTCGAATTCAGTGATACCGCGCCGTATATTCGCATCATTTCCCGTGAAATCCGCACGACTTTTATCGCGACTGTGACGAGTCACTCGTCATAATTGGCTCCAGTGCTATATACAAGAGAACGTTGCGAGAAATTGGCGCTTGCGCTCGCGGTTTAATGATTTCCGCGGACATTTTCTCTTAACCCGTGTACAGCCGCAAGAAGTCGCAAAACAGACGAAAGAGATATATCGCGGAGAGCCAAAGTCAAGCGCACGTACGGATCAACAATTTTTTCCTCCGCCTGCGTCGTCGTCGCCGTCGCCGCGCGCTCGTAATCTTGAAATAATTGGTGAAGCGCCGGGCAGATAACATTCATCGCGAAATGGTTGCGCAATCGACGGGTCGCTCGGGCATAATTATAGCTTGTCCCCGCAGACGCTATTTCCCACTCAGACACGTCGCTGTGTATGTGTCTGTGTCTGAGCTTCGAGCGCAGAGAGAGAAAAGCTGGTTACATATTGCGAGAGTGGATAACAAGTATATTTGCGCACAATAATTTGAATGATCGGGTATATATATATGAGTATCGCGCGACTCGAAGAATCAGCAATATATATATATATATATATATACGCGTAAAAAAGGCGAGTGCGCGGGTTGGAGATAGGAAGAAAGAAGAGCAAGCGAGCGAGAAAGCGAGACTCGAGTTTATTAGAAGAAAAAGCGCTCGGCGGAGTCAGCTCTCCGTGAAGATAGAAACTGTGCTGCTGTTGGCAGCTATATAGCAGCTGCGTTACATGCGGCGAGAGCTAGCGAGTATATAAGCGCGATAAGCAGAGAGAGAGAGAGAGACGGCTTGGCTTTTTCGCAGTTAGAAAAGCCGAGAGCCGCGCACAGCCGAGGCTCGCGTCCAATTTTCTGCGACGTAGTTACATAAACGCGGCTTGTATAGGCAGCAGTGCCAGTGGCTCGGACTGAGAGCGAAAGAGAGAGAGAGAGAGAGAGAGAGAGAGAGAGAGAGCTGATGGTAGACGCGTCAGACACGCGAGACCGCGCGCATGCGCACAACTGGTCGACTCGAGTTAGCCAAAAACGAGATGGTTGTAACTTCGGACTGGGGGAAGGTAGAGTTATGGGGTTTTTTTCAGACGATTCTCTAGATTTTGTCATGAACAATGGCATAAGTGTCGTCTTCGGGAGGTTATTGGTTCGGGAGATATTTTGGTTTTTAGGTTGGCCGATTTGGCACTACGTTCGACGCAGTTTTCGCGTGATTCATACGGGGGAACGCTCATGCGATATACTTTGGATTAGCCATAGACGATTCGATGTTGTAAACGTGAAATATTTTCAAGTTTTTAAGTATTTTGGGTAGTTTCGAAAGGTTTCTTCTAATGTATATATTCCCCCGATTATAGTCCTGATTTGCGGCAGTCCGGATTCGTCGATAAAAGACGTGTCGTTTATTATATATAAATGTGCGATATTTTTGCGATGATATAGAAATCATACGAAGCAGTAACAGAGATAATGAAGCATGATGAAACACTTAATGAATAGAATGTATGATCGCACGCAAGTATAAACACAGATATTTTCCGATACGCATCCAGATTTTGCGGCTTCAATCTGTCGCAACATTATATCTATAGGATTGTTAAGTATTGTTTTTAAGGATTTAACATGTAATATAGGCAACGCAAAAGAACACAGGTTGCATTGTTAATACATTTTACTCGTGGATCAATATTAGGATACAAGAGTAGCTAAACGCATAACAACCGTATACCGTATACCGAATTGTTTGATCTGTACGAGTATAACAGCGAACTGACGCGTCATTCCTCTAGTAAATGCCTCCTAATATATCATAAACGCTATGTAGTTATCCGCGACTTTATACACCCTGTGCAATATATCTCTGTACTTTTAACGTTCGGACCCATCTAAAATCCAATCCATTTGCGTGCGTTCGCGCAGAAACTCGATCAGCCATCCCCGGTCGTGTAATAATAATTGCCTAGCTATTAATATAATTTATTGCAGGGAGAAGGTCGCACATACCAGACGCATCAAGACACACGTACACACACGTCAGTGCCAGCCGAAGACTATTATCGTAAAGCGGCAGTATATAGAGTCATCGATGTGTGTATTAGCCATTCGTACGGATTAGCCGACGGCATATATATTTTCGAATAGCTTTTCCGCTCATTATCCGCGCGTCCCGTTCATCGATATAAACTGGTATTACTCGCTAAAAGGATCGGCACTCCTTGGCATTCAGCATTGCACAAATGCTCAGGTTATTCGCGGATACAAAGAGCCGATCGGCGGTGTCTCGTATATAGATCCTCTAGCGTGACCCTGCAGAAACAGCATAATAACTGCTGGTACCGCGGCTAAATAGCCGAGGTGTGCCCGGAGGTTATCCGATTTCGAGGTGCACAGCAGCAGCAGCGCCTCAAGCCGATCGTATTTCGCCGCAGGACGCGGTATAGGCGCCGCGGCTACACAACAAAATGCAGCGTCGACGCATAGCGAATAACTCGTGCGATATATGCAGGTGTCCGTGCAGTGCAGGAACCCAGCTATCTCCTTCACGTGCCCAACTAGACCCTCTCCCTATACTTATAATATATATACACACATCCTCATCAGGACACATCGATAATCGCATCGCGGAAAGCCTCGCCTATAACGATTACACTGCATATATCGGTATATATTCCCCGTACAGGAAGCTATGTAACGAGCTCGGAGCTGGTGGTGCAGACGGGTGAGAGCAAAATGGCCGGGCCATCGTTAAAGTGCCGCGAGGCGCGCGTTGCGTCCTTATAAACAGAGCGAGTCGCGAGAGCGGCCTCCCTTGCGCGCGCACACACATCGCCGCGCTTGCTCACTGCATTATAAATCAAGGTCGTCCTGATCTCTCTGTATATGTGTACTTGTGTGCGAGCTAAAGTATTATCCACGTGCACGTATGCGGATGAGAGCGCGCGTCATCTCGAAGACATCTCTATATATAATATATATAACGAGGAAGGTGTTCTTTCGTCGCGAGGTTGGTGAGCCGCCGCGATCTCAGCGATGCACACACGTATATACATATAGTTTCTGTGCACCGGTGTGTTTCGTCTGCATCGGTGAGCGCGGCGGACGGCGGCTGCGGGAATAAAGGATTTATTTGCTGGAGAGACTGTACAACTCGCCACTGTATCCGTTTGTGTGTGTGTGTGTGTGTGTGTGTGTGTGTGTAGTAGACGGACCGCTTGGTTGCAGCGCGGCGCGCGCGAGCGCCTCGCGAAAGAGAAATAAACGAACAACCTACCACCGGCTATCCTTCTACTTTGCTCCTGCCCACGGCTTCCCAGAGAGAATTGCGCGCCGAAGGATGCGATTATTCTTCGGTCCGCGCGCTCTTCTCTTTTTCTCCCTGCACTCGCTACTTCTCCCCCTCTTATCGCCCCCCTCCCTCCTTCTTCGTTTTCTTCTTCTTCCTCCTCATCTTCTTATATTCTCCGGCTTGCTGTTGTGTATATATGTATAGTTATTGAGCACTTCTCTCGCTCCCTATGCGCGATTTTTTCCGCTCTTTCCTCGTTTTCGCTTACTCTTTTTGCTCCCTCTCTCTCTCTCTCTCTGCACCTTCGCGAGAGTCTCTTTCTCTTCTTGCTCTCACAGCTCCTTCTTCCATTCCTTTTTTTGCTTTATACCGGCTTCTCTCTCTCTCTCTTTCTCTCTCTCTCTTTCTCTTGTGTCTCTCTTATACTCGTCTCTGACCGTGTCCTAAACCGCAGTGAGAGATGCCTCCACGGGAACGAGAGAGAGAGAGAGAGAGAGAGAGAGAGAGAGAGAGAGAGAGAGAGAGAGAAAGAGAGAAAGCGAGAGAGGGAAAACCTGTGTATGTATATAATCGACAGTGCAGTTGCTTCGTTGTACCGGCGATTTTTGTATACGGATATTATTCTATACAGCCTTGCAACAGTCAGGGATTTGAAGCTTTTTTGCGTTGGGCTGCGAAAAGGATTCATTACCGGAATTATTTATAAGATTTGTTTCTTTTCAAGTTTTCATTTTCGAGGTTATCGTTGAAGATATATATATATGTGTGTGTATATGTGTG
>UELV01171968.1:0-39542 GCA_900490015.1 Megastigmus stigmatizans | reverse complement strand
TAGAGAGTACCCATAGAGCTACCTTAACTAAAAAAAGTTTTAAATACGCGCAAGGATTTTATTTTTGAAAGTCTAACTTTTACGAGCTGCATGAAGGATTTGCGGCATTATTTTGAGGTTATACGGTTTGAAATTTCTTTCCTGTATTTTTATGCTATCTAATAAATAACAACTTTTTATTTTATAAATATTAATTGTTATTGCGCTCTTATTTCCTTAGGTATATTTTAAAATACGAAAAATAACTTATAATTAATATGTCTACATCATCCTTTTTCTTAGTATTTTCATGCACTTACTTATTTACCTGTAACATCATATTTGTTTTACATTCATGAGACAAAATTCAGATTCGTTCAATTTAATTTTCATCATTTGATCGATATTTTCGTAAAAAAATGAATGAAATCTATCAACAAAATTATACTTAATTTAATGCCCTCTTAATCTGGAAAAAAATAGTTTCAAATGATGCAGCTTGATAAAAGAAAATTTGAGTATAAGCACCAGAGAACAGCTTTAAACTGTAACGGTCGCTCGCTTAGGTATATGCTTTGATCTCCATATATCTGAAACAAAACCGAGAAATAGAAAGGAATACACGAGTCCCGAGACCGTATAACCCTTCCTATAACCAAATATATACGTATATGTGTATAGAAAGATATAGAAAACGCGTTCGGAACAGAAAAGGTATTACAACGCGTATACAGTGAAACGTAGGAGGAGTCGTGCATGCGTGCGTGTGTGCCCGCGGGGTGCTAGATCCATTACGCTTATTACACGGGAATCCCTTCCCCACCCGTCGTTCCGCCACCGCCGCCAAGCCCAACCCTTGCCGCCGCTCAACCTCTAAATACACGCATTTTTGCGTTCACCGAACTCTGCGTGCGTTTACCGGAAAGAGTGACGAACGCAGCTTAGTGTTTTTTATTGTAATGGTGAATTTTTTTTTTTCAAAAAACAAAAGAGAGGAACGTATTTAAACAATTTATACATAAAAATAAGCGAATTTTCTTCCGGTATGTTTGTGTATGTGTGTGGCTGCGTGTGTTATGTGTCCACCCATTCCATAATTCATAATTCTATGAGTGGAAAGTATGCAGCACGAGACCCGGACAAACGCACGAGCAAATTTCACACGAATGCAACAGCCTATATTTACCTGTGCATGTTGCGCGCATACTATTATATTTTAAAAGTGTGCCAAAAAGGTTCTATATTTCAAGCACGAAATGCGTATTTTCCCACTTTTGCGGCAACTATTAACTTTTTGACTCCTGTATGGAAAGTGGACTTTCCACTCACTAGTGAGGGAATATTCTTGTGAGCGTGCGAAAAGAGATTTTCGTACAAGGGTGTGAATATTTTTATTTGAGGTATAAGCTATGTGCTAATGAATTGACAGCGGTTTTTTTTTCTCATGAACATGCATACATATTTTAAGGGTCTCGTTTTTTATAAGGGCATTCCGATTAAATTAATTCATCTGTATTATTAGTTTTACAGGTATCAATATTGAACTCAATGATCGCTTGTTGATTCGAAAAAAATTATAACAGGATTAATCTAAATTTGCAGAGTTACACTCAATTATTGCGGTATTGCGGTTAAGTTGCTGTTTGAATGACTATTTTTTCTTAATTTAAAGCATAGAAATTTACGATTGGAAACTATTTTTATGTGCATATTACTGTGAATAGATTTATACTGAATTATAAAACATATCTCATACGAATGAGTACTTTTTTTTCTAAAAACTTATATTATGGCGATTAATTTTTTTTTTTTGCTTTTGAATTGTACAATTTTGATCAGATTAATGATTGGTAGATAAATGCTGTTTTATAATCAAAAACCAAAAAATAATTTTCCTGAATTTTTCGTGCATGTATATATATGTGACTCGTGTTACCGCTGCTTCTATAATATGTGCTTTGGTCGCTTTGGCTTGGCGATGTCCCTTTCCCGCCTAACCGCCTAACCTTTTACGTGGATGAGCATCGATCTTACCGTCGCGTTGCTCGCCCATATAAAATAGCTGACCGCGTCGCGCGATCGCGTGATTACAGGACGTTACGACCCTTTTTCCTTAAACGCTCTTCCTTATTTTACGTTAACATAATATTCTTGAAGATACGGTCTTACATATACTTTCCTTATCAATTTTTTACTGGTGTAAAATGTTAAAATGATTGTTCGTCGAACAAGATATACAGAATATAGTTTTTTTCGAATTTATTTTTAGTGGAAATTCGAGTTTCGGGGATTGTATTTTTATGTTAAAGTATTATGCATATATATTTTTTACCATTCCTTGTGCGAAACACTACTTTTTATGCTTTCAATTCCACTTTTCCCGTATCTCCTTACCCAACATGACAATTATATAATAATATCATCAAAATCCTTATATAACAATATTTTCAACATAAGGTCTGTAAAAAGCAGTTCTCAAAACAATGGCGCGCGGGCAATGGAAGAAAAAAAAGCTGTCAAACAACAGATGCCGCGTCGAAACATAAAACCAACCTGCGCGCACCCATCTCTATTCGAAAAATACCGCGCCAAAATTTTCCCCGATACCTATATAGATATATAAGGAAGGGTGTAGAGAGAGCTACACGCCCCCATGTAGAACAGAATCATCGAATGCAGATAGAGTAACACGGCCGATATCTGTAGCGCAAAGAAAGTAGGGAGAGGTAGAAAAGCTGACGTACGATCCCACGGGAATCTGATACACGCACGCGCCGTCGTCTCTTCTCCCTCAGGACACTATGCACACATAACTTTCTCTATCTCTCTCTCTCTCTCTTTTGGGTCTACGAGTGTGCAGAGAGAGAGAGAGAGAGGCTCTCGAGTTACGTTATATAGGAGCGAATGCAGTACTTCATAAGGGAAGCCGCGATGATTATATGTGCTTGACGAGAGAGGGGGAGGTTGCCGTTAGTGCGCTAACTTTGTGCGGTGTGCTTGGGTTTTGTCCAGTCTAGGGGAGTGGTTTTGATTTAGACTGCGGGGAACGCTGGCAAATTTTTAATTTCTGAAAATTCGTTAGATTCTATTTCGATAGTTTCCTTATTGTGGTGTGTATAGCAATTCGAAAAGTTTAGTATTAGAGAATCCACGGTTTACTGCTATTTTTAATATTTATCTTTAATACATTTTTATTATGCGAAAGCATTTTAATCTATCATTCTTGAAAATGAACTATTGAGTAAGAATAAATGTATAAATCACATTTCCTATAATAGGAATTCAACTTTTATTTGTTGACTGTGTATAAGCAGTTAAAGTGCACATAATATAGTGAATGTATAGCTGTACTGTGTCGGACGTCTGTACTATATGCAATGTAGACGATAAAGTTTATGTAACTATAAAAGATCATTTTATTTTAGAATCTCTATATACATTTAGTAAAAGCGTTTCCAATTGAAGATCATCTTAAACCCGACCCAACGATCATTCCTTATTATTGCAATTTATGCGCAAATCAAATTTCAAACATTTCCGAACTATAACAATCAGATATCACTGAAATACGAAGATGCTCAATTCTCGCGCGCATTCGGAAGTTAAGTTGAACGATGTCAGTACACACAGACACACAGACAACGGAGACAGAGAGAGAGACACAGACTCACCATCCCAGGGAGGCGTATGTTTGCTTCGGCGATGGATGCTTTGGTTACGCGGGGGATGAACTGCAAACACCGATCGGGTTTCAGAGAAAGGAAAGACAGAGATAGAGTGAGTGAGAGAGAGTGGCTGTTCACGTTTGCGAGGTTGCATGCTCGGGATAAATAATGCCGCTTGCCGAAGAGGCGAAGGCTCTCTCTCTCTCTCTCTCTCTCTCTCTCGCACAAAACACATACACACACAGACGCAGAGAGACGATGTGTGTAAACTCTCGACCCCTTTTTCGGAAGGTGAACAATATATACTCTTTTTTCGCCGCACACCGCACTCGAATGCACTTCTGTGGGAAAAGGCCGTTTCGGTGGTACCTCCTCGCGATGGCGTTGGCAGAACGCAAATGCGCTGACTATGGCTGGACATTTGCACAGGACTACCGTGTATGCCAAGTGTTTTGCACTTAATAAAAATAAAAATATTCCATAAACTTATCGTTAATATATTATAGACTCTAGTAAATATCAAGCAAAACTGATGTAGTTTTAAAAATGGGTATAGCAATTGTCAACAGCACTTTCGCTAGATTTAATATTCAATAAAATTAGCAATGACTTTTCTAGTTTCAGAGTAGCGAATCAAGTGACTTTATCAACTATTTTTACTGCACGTATATAATCAACTTAATTTATATCGACTTCACTGTCTACTTATAAGATATTAAAAATAAACAATGAACATGCTATAATGTATACATTATATTGTCAATTGCTGCACTGCACTTAATAATTACCGCCCCCTGTGCATTAAACACAATTGAATTATTCAATCAAAATGAATTCTTCGCTCGCAATTCTTAATACACTTTATATATAAATAAAAAAAAAAGGCGAGAAGAGATATCTCACACTTCCTATGAATAGTGAATCGGCGTTAAGTACAAAAGGCAGTAACTGACAATTCCGATGATAATTGAGCTTCGCTAAAAACAAATTCATTATACGTCCAACTTCGAAAAGTTTCAATAACCCAAATTGTCCTACATGCGAAAATGCCCTTTTAAAGTTCCAAAAATCATTCGCTCCACTGCAGGCGAGTTTTCCCGTCATCGCCATTGGTTACTACTCTTCTGGTACTTAAACCATTAAACCGTCCAATTGCTGACCGCTCAACTAGACACTTCCACAGTGCATAGAGTAGCCCTTTATCTCGCTACTAAAAAGAGAATGGAAGAGAGTAAGTGTGAGAGATAGAGAGAACAATCAATCGATGGCCGCAACAATTCCATTGAAAAAAGCAGCTTTCACACGTCTGGGAGTCCTGGACAAATTGCCGTATTCCCTTCGACTTCCGGTCGTTCGCTCAATTTTAAATCGGGTCACCGGATACGTACTTGGAAAAAGGGTCCTCGATAATGGCTGTGGACCGAGGAAGAATGCACTCGTGGGGGTTGAGAAATTAACGCTGACTTTTCTCTCTCAATCCATTGTCCCACCCTCGTGATGCTTCGATTCTCTCCCTTATACACTCTTACAACTTCACCTTCCTTGCATAAGTTTCGGATCTTTCTCACTCCTTCTCCCTCTCTCTCTCATTTTCTGTCTCCGAGAGATTTGATGCTTCTCCGGCGATGACGTACGAATCTTTCAGTGCGGATGGCTGGCTTTAGCCCGAGCAAAAATTCAAATGCGAAATGTTCATTTCCGCCGCGGCTCACCGACTCGGAAGAAATACTTCCTGGGGTTCTACGTCTCTTCTCTCCATCTCTCTCTCTCTCTCTCTCTCTCTCTCTCTCTCTCTCTCTTGCGTGACTGCAATTTCTTCCTTTTTTTCTCCCTTTCCACCTCTTTTTTTATTTCCTCCCTTTTGGGCTCGACTCTGCAGTCATTCTCGCGACTTGCTTCATTTCTTTTTCATTATCCTTAAGTATACTCGGAGTCTTAGCTCTCTCTCTCTCTCTCTCTCTCTCTCTCTCTCTTTCTCTCGACGAACTGCGACTCATTTTCCTGTGATTTTCATCACGTATGATTGCGTCTTTATTGTCTCTCTTGTGCCATCTATATTTTTTCTCTCCTTCGACAGTGTTTACCGACCGATACCTAAAGTGAATGGATCTTTTTAAGTGACATTGAACTATGCGTTATTCGAGCAAAGTAGAAAGTGCAATGAAAGTTTGAGAATCGTGCAAATATATTTTTAGTAATAAACATATATTACAAGGTGTGTTAAATTTTCAATAGTTTTTATTGAAATCAGAGTAGAAAGACTGATCGATACAGACCAGTTGCAATACCACAGCTGTTGTATACAAATAGAGTTGTTGTATAAAATAGGTATTGGCAAAGAAACAATGAAATTGATTCTATATATTATATTAATTAATGAAATTCATTTCATATTACTCCATATTGGTCTAAATTTGAATACTAAAAATATATTCTCAACAATCTATTATTCCAAATGATTATTCGAGTGCGATGTATCCGACAGATAACACTCCTCAGAATACGATGCTTGAATTGATAAATTTTTCCGACATTGAGTTTCCCCTGCACATAAGAATCGTACACGTTACCATTGTACACGCAAAATCATACCCAACAGTTTATTCACAACAACTCTCTTGACTTAATTAATCCCAATAGTTAATCATGCTCCCGAGTACTTTCCAGCTTATCAGCAATGGCTAGTTCTCCTATAAAGCTTCAAACTTCTCAGTATGTAAAAATTCGCAATGAAAAATCAACGATCCGCGCGCACGTACGGAAAGCAGCGCGTCAAAGTCAAGTCTCCCACGCTGTATAAAGGAAAGCTCAACCGCGCGCGTTTCCCGTCCTTCCTTCAGTTCTCAACGGGTCAGCGAAGCGCGACCCTTTCCTTATACCACACACACACGCACACACACACACACATGCACAGCCACATCCTACATCCAAGCGTCCAAGACTATGCGAGTCCTCGAAAACTTATTACGCAATGGAGGAAAAGGACGCGCGGGTACATAGCGGAGGCATTGGCTAACTCGATGTTGCAAGAGAGTTCGGAAAAAGACGGGACGAGGACGACGACGACGACAACGCGACTGATGGATAGAACCGGAAGCTTTTATTGTTTTACAAGTTTGCGCTGCGAGCGACCTCGAGCTGATTCGATTGCCCCTAACGTCTTTCCATTACCACTGCCTCTGCTGCTGCTACTACTTCTTCGTCTTCTTCTTCTTCTTTTTTTGCTTTTTCTCTATCTTTGGTCGACGAGTCTGCTTCCTTTTTTTGTGTGCGACTATATGAGGGCTAGGCAAGACGGTCTTTTGGCCGTAAACGAGATTATGTTGATTTTAAATCACTTGCTGCCCCTGTGGTTCTGTTTCTTTAGGTTTAACCGACTTTGGGGTCTGCTAGCTTTCCGTGTCCCAGAAAGTTATTTGCTGCACCTGAGGAACTGTGCCCGTCTTATACAAGGAATTTTTTCCTGTTTGGTATAGCTGTTTATTTTTTTGTTTGCAAAGTGTTAGATGGATGACAAAGGAAGAGTTTATTGTACGATTTTTCATATGTAATAATATCCTCTAAATATCTTCAGTTTGTTTGAGTTAAATATTCATGGTCAGGATAATTCATCAAAATAAAAATTTAAATGTTTACTTGCAAATCTTGCCACGCAGAAACTTCAATCATTAACTTACAAATTAGGCAGGCGAAGGAATTCCGGAAAACGATTTTGATGAAACTTTAAAGAGACAGTCTTTGCTCGAAAATATGAAATACTTCTCTCCGAGTTTTGTGATATATGCCCTAAGCTTATCTTTTGAGGCAAGGCTAATAGTTTTAAAGTATATAGGATATTAGCTTTGATTTGCATTTTAGTACGAATTGTCATTAAAATCAGTTTCACGAATCTTCTGGATTCCCTTGTTATTCCCCCATATCCAAATTAAGCTTATAGGGATAGCTGAACTTGTCTTTAATTACCAATCTTTGACTAGCATCGAATTCATTATATCACGTGAATATAAGCGCACATCCATTTAACAGTTCGAGCGCGTTCCGATAATGAGAAATCTACTCGAGTGCGGCGAGTGCAGCGTATCGCGGCCTGCTGATATATACATATATACCTAAATATAAAAAATGGAAACAAAACAGCAGCGACACATACCCTGCACAAGAGGGAAAAAGAAAAGGAAGGAGAGAAAGGAAGAAAGAAAGAAAGAAGTCCCGCTGGTAGGGGCTGGCGCGGCTCTTGATTGCTGTCGCATTGTGCCGGTTCGCGACGATCCCGCGTTGGGCTGCTGCGACAATGTGTGTGCGTGCGCGTATTTAGCGAGGACGCATGGGGATGTGGCTCGCCCGCGTCCCGGAGAAAGAGAGAAAGAGAGAGAGAGAGAGAGAGAGAGAGAGAGAGAGAGAGAGAGAGCAGAGGAAAAAGAAAGAGAAACCGAAGGTGGGAGGTACCGGCGAAAAATTAAACCCAAGAGACAATGGGTCAAGCGTCCATAGAATCGGAAAGGAAGCGAAACACGCCCTCTGCCTTATGCGTGATATCGTTTCTCTCCGTGTTTGTTTGTTTTTTTTTTCTTTTTATTTATAGGGTTTCTTTTCTCTCGTCTATTTATTTCTTTCAGTTATTTTTTGGGATATAAATGTGTCGCGATTGGTGGTTTTTCGATAAATTGTAACCTGTGGCAAAAATTCGCCCTGATTTAGTAATGATTACATGGTGATATGTAATAATAAAATCATAAGTAAAGCAGCAAACAGCAGCTAGATTGAACCCCTTCATCAACCTGCTAATCGTCGATGACCAATCGAAAATTCAGTTTTTCTTTCTATTAAACTCACTGGGCGATTTTCAGGCAATAACGCTAAGAAGCTGCGCAGACGGTCTGTAACCCTATGTGTATATACCGAGAGGCGAAAACAGTGATAGAAAGAAATAGAATGCACGCCTCGACACTCACGAGCTGGTGGCCCAAATCGAAATGAATTTCCCGATGACTTGGCTTGATCTCTACGAGCGTATCCGAATGATACCCCTAAATAGTAACCACCCCTCTAGATGGAAAAAGTGAACGAATGAGAGAGAAAGAGAGAGGCACTGCAGAGACAATCAATCAGATGCTCACTGGACCTTGACTCTGTCCACATTGCGCGCCCTTCACTTCACTGTCTCTCTTTATGTTTATGTCGTCTCTCTGGCGTCGCTTTTTTCAAGTGTATGTCTGATTTTTTTTTCGTTATTCCTCTTTTCTCTGTTCTTTTTTTTTCGATTTTTGTCAACGTTGGCGAGGCTTTAGTCGAGGTGCAGTGTGAATCGTTGGATTTTTTTTTATTTTCCGTTCTCGTCGCGCTTCGTGCTTTTCCACAATCAACGTCAAATTATAATCGCTCTTTCCTTTTTGTGAATTTTTGTCGGAAATTGAGGAACATATTTATTCCGGGGTTGCCATAAAAGTTTTTTTTTTTTTTTTTTAAAACGACTATTTTCATATTTTTTATTGCGCTAGATATATCAATGCGTTACGTGCACCTTATATTATTATCAAAACATTTTAATTGTGCTAAGGTAATTGATTTCTTATATCTTTCTAACGATGAAAAGTACTAAATTTTGAGATTAGAAATTTAAAAATGATTATGACTATTTAGTATTTATCGTTATTTATCAATAATGAAAAATTCATATATATAATTTAATATAATTCTTAGTTTGGGCATAAAAACAAACGTTAAACTAAGTACCAGAATTCTTATTCTATATGATTATTCAATTTGAAAAATTTAAATTCATTCATATTTCGTTCCTAAATTGAACAACCAATTACATTAGTTTTATTTTGGCTTCACTTCTTCCGGTCATCGCTTTTTTTTATAAAGGGATTGTTTTTTTTAATGATATAAGTTCTTTTATAGTTTGATGAATAAGTGAAATCTCACCAAGTCGTAATAGAATCTGGACTTTTGACAGTGAATTAACGAATACATTGAAATTTAGTGTTTTTTACTATACAAATTTTAGAAGCTAGAAAGTTGTTTATAATACTTATTTTTTCATTTAGCACAAATTCAGCATATTTCGTCATTACTAAATCACTTATCATTAACATTGAATTGGAAAGCATCACCTGCTGTCCATGTTTTAATATTTCAGCGTAAAAAATTTTAATTTTGCTTTCAGGAGAGCAAAATGCAAGAAATAAAAAATGTAACATGATTCTAACATCTGAACTGATGAACGCATAAAAAATGTAATTGTCAGTGAAGTTGAAAAAAAAAGGCAACATAAACGTCCTTCCCATTGATCGTCACCACCCATGGCACACCTTAATTATCTCCCCTTCCCTCGCTACACTTCTGTTTTCATATCTAATCCACTACAAAAACGTCATCTCTCTTCTGTTTTCGATTTTTCCCCTATAGCACAACAACCGTCTGGCGATTCTCTTTTTTAGTGCTCCACCACCACCTTCACCGTGACACACTATGTAAGCACGCTTGGTCCATCCTTGCTGCTGTGCTGTATATACCTCACGTGTTTATATGTCATAGGGCTCACGCATCATCGCGCACGGGGCGCGAGTTATGTGTACTACGATACTTCCTTCTTGCCCATCTGCGCACTCCGATTCGGTGCCCGCTCATGAAATTGCGAACGTTATCATTTTTTTTATTTCATGCTTTAGATTTGGGATGTCGATCAAATGTCCTTTTTTTAAGTTTCCTTTTGTAAAAGTGAATGTGTGATTGAGTCGTACGATTTTACGGTGCTTACAGGTACGTGTAAATTTATTTTGTATTAAAATTTCAATGTTTTTTTTTATGATTCTCTATTCAAGATTTTATATTAATTTAAGAAGAGGCTCTTTTTATAAAAGGTTATCCATATTTATATATTCAAGCGCGAATACTGTTCAATGTTCGTTCAAACTTGGACGTCTAATTTTCGTTACTACATATTCTACAAAGTTAACTCTTGGATCTCTTAGACATATATTCAATAGAAATCTCTTAGACATTAGTAGGATTAGTATGTTCTGGAATTAGTATGCACAAGCTTCGAAATTATGATTGTAAAGTAATCTTATATGATAATACTTAGATTCGTGAACAAACTTAGATGCATTGATAATGATATTTCTCTGAAAGTGAGTTGAAAGTTCGAGTATTGCACTCTCATTAATTCATTTCTCGCGAGGAGATACTATTCATTACCTGAAATAAGTAAAAACAATCCTTGATTATTAATAATTTCAACGTATGGTAATTAAAAGAAAATTTCAAAGTATATCGACATTGATTATAATGTCTGTTTTATAATTAGCTGTGAGATACATAGTTTAATATTTCAAAATTACAGCTATTTTCCAAACAAAGCAATACTAAATCTTTGGTTAAAAAAAGTTTTGATTCTGAAATATATTGCCTTCCATACTTTGTTAGATTCGTCAATTCAGTTTTTTTTTTTTTTCAGCGAACGTCAGCGAATATCTGCATGCGGAGCGTCAGTTGCGCGCATTCACGCGGCTAACCCCTCGTGTGCGCGCTTCACTCTCTCTTCTCAACATCCCAGAGGGAATCGTTTATGTGCCTAACCGTAAATGTATGTGCACTGGATTGACGTGCAAACACACATACGCCGTCGAAATTTCGAGAAGTATAAGCACTTTTTTCTTTATCTTCTTTTTTTTTTATGGATTTCAATGTTTCATCTTGGATCGTTCCGTACAGAAATTCCAATTTATAATCATTTGTGGATTAAGATAACTTTAGCATGGCGTAAATTTATACTAAATTCTCTCATTGTTTGAAGTTTGGTGAAGCCACCTTAAAGCACTGGTCCAAGTTTAAATAGTTAGTAAGCATTAATAGTATTATTTAATAAATATTTTATAAACAAACCAGTATGATACTTTCCCTGAATTTTATGATAATGCAAAACCTGATTATAAAATGGAAAAGAATTGATACTACAAATTTGAAAATGTGCAACGAATATCAATAATGAGTGGATTTTCTCCTACTCGCTTCAGCTTATTTGATTAAACTCCTCTAGTACGATCCTTAATCATTAATTTTTTAAAAAGCATTTAATTAATCAAATAAAAATGTATACATTTTACTAATATTGTTTTACTTTACATAACACTTTGTGTTTTTTCTTTCAGCGCCACGGATTATTTTGCACAAAAAATATTTCCTGAAAGTTTCATAGAGTTTATTGTATTTAGTTGAAAACTTCAGTTTTACGTATTATTATATAAAATTATAGTAAAATACTGTAATATGTAATATTTTATATTTAGGAAAGAAGTTTTATTTAAAAAAATATTATGATTTTAATGTATAATAATTATTAGGTAAACTAAACTTAATTGCATAGGGGAAGACCGGCTCTTACCGAAAGAGTTATTTCGAAATTCTTAAACGAATTCAAGAAAACACAAAAAGCTACGGAGCGCGCACTATCTAGTCACCATCATGGGCGACCTTTATACACCTATAGATCGAGTGCGACCGATTGTATCACCCGGACTCTATCATAGACTATACGTCCGTCACCTGGATGTATTGTCCAGGAGCCAAAGAAAAAAGACTGTTTTTCGAGATAATTGTAATCTGAAATAATCCGGTGTCTATTTATTAATTCAGATGCGTAGATTGCGAATATCAACTTTAAGACGGTTTAAAGTGATTGCAACACTGTTTAAAAAAATGCATAAACATTAAGGTAGAGAATACAAATCCACAAAATTTCAAATAAGATTTATTAAATAAATTTTCTTCCTTTTTATATAAATTTTTATATAATCTAAATAAAGATGTTAGATTTGTGAATTTGTTTTTCTTTTATACAATTACTAATTTGATTTAGAGTTTTACATAGAGGATAAAAAATGTCAGTTCAGAGAATAAGTGTCTCATGCGCACTCCCTCAGGCTTCGTACAGTATAACTCATACTTGTCATCGTGACGCCACCGCGTACCGTGATCTTCCTAATACTTAATTTATAGTCATAAAAGCGAATCATTAATTGTTCGAACTCTCTTACTTTAAGTATGAAATTTTCAGAACGTAATAATTAAACTGTGTCCTAACCCAACAGTGAAAATTCAGTCCAGAAGGTGTGTTTCATTTATAATAATTAGACGATAAATGTTAATTTTTCAAACTAAATTGTCACTTCTAACTCGATAGATTTCAATCCAAGAAGTTAAGATCGTAGCAGACGCACAGCGTATATAGAATTCAGCAGATAACGCAAGAGGGAGTACAAGGATAGACATATATATATATGCGAGGAGCAAGAGTCCATGTGGTATAATTAACCGCAATCATCGACTGCAAACACGCGTGCACGCAGTACTCGGAGTCGAGTGTGCGGCTGTCTCGCGGGATCATCGCCGCGGCCTCTGTATTAACTGGCATAATCACGGTCCCTTTGCCAAGGACGCCAGTTGTACATCTCTCTTTTATACTCACGGCGATCCGACGATCAATATTTATGATTCGATTATTCGGCGGCTCTTCAGCCCCAATATTTGAATTTCAGGCCGGCTTGGCTTCCCTAATCAAACCGCCAAATATTTGCGCAGACTCTTGTCTCTCTCTGCGCGTGTCTCTCGATCGCGTCCTATATAGCGGGTTTTTCTTCTTCTGTAGGCCTCTACACAGAGATCTACCGAGGCATGAAGCAGAAATTTAAGACATATATATATAGGAAGTAACGAGGAGGAATTGTGTGTCACTGTGTCTGGTAGTGCGGACATAACCTTGTACCAGCCGTCTAAGTGGTAGTTAAGTTTTAAAATAATTGTAATTATATTTAATCAAAAATATATTAAGGTAAGGGTTAATTTTTTAAATCAACTTTAAGTCGTAATCTGATACATTAAAGTTTACGCAATTACCTTTTGAGTCACTGTGGCTACATCTGTAATCGCAATTTTCTTTCTCAGAATAATTGTGATTGGACTAAAGATCCCATAATTACTGATATTGTATTGCAACCTACAATTGTATTATAGTTTTGATTAAATATACTTACAATTAATTTAATACTTTACATGTACCTAAGCTTTGTATATCTTTGTGACATGACCGATTGTGCGTCCATTAGTTGTCACTGCAGGAAGCAGTGTAATTTTCTCCCGATTGCTACTCTCAGTTGCGAATAATAATTTCATTTATTTAATGACAGTTTGCGTTATCGTTGAACGCCTTATGCTCAGAGCCATTGGAAGTCAATTCCTTCCTATTATCTATATTAAGAAACAAGCTTGATAAGTCATTGATATTTTCTGTTATCCGGTAATATAACAAAAAAAAAAAACAAATTATTAAATAGGAATTTATAGTTCTTTAATTATGCCAGCACTAATTAAAATGTATTTTACCGCACACATATGAATATATTTAAGCTGAGCAGGAATTTAAAATAGCTTTGCTTTATAATACAAAATGATTGACAATAGCTTCGTGTATTAAATTAAGATAATTATTCTGTTCGAATAAAATTGTACCGTAAAGTATAATTTAATTTTTTAATCGTAAAGTGCAGTTATTGTAATTTTTTAAATTTTCGCTGACAATACTAAATACTATTTAAAATTTTTAAGTAATTGCAGTTCTATTACGAGTTAATAAAGCTTATGTCCCGAGGTTTCCAAAATACATCATGAAAGTTTCAGGCACTTGATTCAATCGTTACATAATTAAAGTTTAAATTCTCGCGTGAAAATGTTTATTAAAATATCTTGGTAACATTGGTTTAAATGAAAATCAATATATCGAGAAAAATCATACAGTCGATAAGCAGAACGTCACAGTTATACATTCTCATTAAGTTGATTAAGCTGTGTATTTATTAAATAATATAATTAATTGCCACAACATTGTACATGCGTTTACGTAATTATATAGATTGCAAGTACAGAGTTTATTAGTGGAATAATTACACTTTTTATGTATTTTTTCCCAATAATCAAAAGAATTTTACTTGGTGAATTTCTTTTAAACATCAATATATTGAGTTTATTACATTTAGTTGAGTTATGTCAAATTTACTTGTTTTGCGCGCTGAGTATATAATAACTTTCTGCAATGTAAAAGTTCCCTTAAAATTTTTCTACAAGAGGTGCAAGACTCATGTCATTCCTTAGCATAGAGCACAAATTCATTGAAAAGCAGTATCAAATTTATGTCTGTTTCTACTTCCATGTATTGGGTACTATCTAATTAATAACTGTTAATGAAAAGACTGAAAAAATCCATGCATTACTTTTAGACATTTCTTTTTAAGGAACAGAAAAAATCTTTACCCGAAAGAAGCATTAAGTATAATTTACGAAAGTAGTTTTGGGCAAGACGAAATCGACCCCAACTCACGATTTGAGGATTAAAAAAATGAACTATAATTTTTTTCAAATGCACTCAGGGTATTTTTGGTGTGTCGTCGATTAAAAGTTGAGACTTTTTACAGTACAAGAGTTTTATACACTAGAATGAATTTTCTGCGCGGCATATTTTTTCTGTCGATAAGATGCCACCCGAATTTGGCGCACATCCCTACTTCCGAATATTCCATTCATCGATCTTCCCTCGTTCCCTTATCAAGGTGGAAAAGGGCGCGCGTGCTCCCTATAGTTTTAGCGGCCTTGCCGGCCTTCCCTGCGCTCACTGGCCTACAACCTCTGCCATAGCATTTTGCGAGGCTATCCAGATCTTGGATGTACTATCCAAATACAATGCGGCTGCAAGGTGGCACGTAGTATAACCCGTCACAGTGTTCCTGCCCCAAAAGGCACACTTGCGCTTCATCAGCCTGCTGTTATTTTACATAATTTTGATTTTCTGTTCTTAACGTAGGCCATCTCAAAAGTCAGGAAAGATAAAATAAACTTGTGCGTAAATTAATCTACAGGAAACTAAAGAAAGTTTATAATCGGTGCAATGCAAGTGATTCTTATTGAAAAGTGATTTTGAACTTGGTCTAAACAACCCACTACTTAGATGGAATTAAAAATTAGTGTAAATTTTTTACGTATCAAGTTAGAATTTCTCTTATACTATCTATAACTGTACACATATATGTGTACATTTATGCACGTAGACGTTTCCACATTTGTGCAATAGCGACTCTTTATTTCGCTCCCCCGTCATGTCAGGGCGCAAGCAACAGCAGCAGAAGCAGCAGTCAGTAACCTTCATATAAAATACGGCCATAGAGAACGTAAGAATAAGAGCGACGACGGAAAAGCACAAGTAAAGCCATTCTCTCTCTCTCTCTCTCTCTCTCTCGCTCTTTCACTCACTCTCTCGAAGGTCTCCCTATATAACAGAAGAGAGAATATCTCCGCTTCGGCTCGGCGCGACACAGATATGCTTTTAGCGCACGGGGGTTGAACGCGCTAGTCTTGTTCATTCTATATATATATATATACATTTCCGCGCATAGGAGCGTACAGTACATACAAGAGCGAAAGATGAGAGAGAGAGAGAGAGAGAGAGAGAGAGAGAGAGAGAATTGACACGCACTGGCGTACGTATGTATGTACGCTCGTGGGATTTCACGAGCGCTTTCGGAATGAGCCATGAAGAATCGACGACAAAGAGAAAGAGAGAGGGATTCAGTGCTAAAAGTTTCATGAGAGTTAAAGATGAAGGGGGATGAGTATTTTATACTGAGTACTCGCAATAATAGGAAGCTGTATAATCCAAAGAAATGATAGATTTACGTATCATCCTGAAAAAAAAATCAAGTGAGTGGTCAAAGGAAATTATGTTTGTTTTCAAATACTTAAAAAAATAATTTAGATAGAATTTGAAGTATACTAACTTGATTTAAGGGGGGAAACTCCTTTACAATTTTCAAAAAATCAATTTTTTTTTTGCATAAAAAATTAGTTTATCCCTTCAAGAATATCGTGCAAAAGTTTCAAAGATGTGATATATCGCGCGCAATTATTTCTACTTTAAAAGTCTTATGACTTTGCTTAAAAAAATTAAGCAAGTATCATATCTGAATACAATTTTCTGTAACCAAACGAAGCAAGAAATTGACGTGGATAACAACAAAATTAAAATGTCCAAACGATCGAAACCAAAGGCGTTGCTGCCGTAACAAATAGATTTTAGGCGTAAGTGTTTACTTTAGAGAATTATGTAAATTGATAATCCGTTTGTTTGCGCTGTTACTGATTTCTCATCTTATCCAACTCATGTATCTCGCCAATATATATTCGTATTCACAAGAACAGAAAAAACTTAGATTCTGCACAAATTTGGATAATCATAAATCGGATTAAAATTCTTGTTAAACTCTATGAACTCTTATCAGATATATGCTTAAGTTTTAAGGATTTTTTAATTTTTTAAATTTACTCCGCCAATAATTGTATTGAAGAAAACGTAAATGATTTTAAAATTAGTCAGTAAAAAAGTCTAAGTTTTTTGTTGAATTCATTTTGGAAATTTATGATTCAGATTATTAATTCTGTTCATCTAGTCTAATATTAAGCTTATTATTAAAATAATGTCTAACGAATAGAGCATACCGTCACATAACAAATAACAATTTATAATAGAAAAAAAAGATATTTCATATAAAAAATTTACGTATTAAATGTATATATTAAAATGACAATGTAAAATGAAAAACACTAATACTCTTTAATTTAAAAAAATCATATTTAAGTTTATTACCGTATTTATCTTAGGATTCGTTTTTGATTGTTAATAAAAATTTCAAAATAGAATTAGGAGCTTTTTATGCAATTATAACAGAAATTTTCACATTCCGTTTTTTTTCAACTTTATTATTTTTACTTTCTATGTTGATTGATAGATATCATGTCCAAATTGAGCTTGAATTTGATAGATACTATGCCCAAAGGAGGATTAAAAGGATACTCACCGATATATGTAATTTTGCCCCTGTATAGTTGTATAGATTACAAAATAAGAAACATTCCCAGAAAGAATCAGCTGGCTAAGTCAAAGGGAAACTGAGATTTACCTTTTTAAAGTTTGCAATTCAACACGTATCTGAAGACATACAAAATTAGTAGAAGAGTTCAGAGTGCAATCAGATATGAATACTTACAGATACACTATTCACGTTAATTTTCGAACTTTAATATCTCATATCTCAATTTTCCTTTGGTCTAGACAGCGGATGGAAAATGTTTCTTATTTTGTAATCCATACAAGAGAGGCATAATTACATATATCCATGGGTATACTCCATTAGCTTGAAAATTAATTTTCTTATTATAGTTTCATCGCGTTCTACAATGAACACTTCTATGTGATAAACAGTATGAATAGTGAAATTCATAATACTGCACGCGAAAAGGAAAAGTAATGTACAGGAACAGTTAACATTCTCCATTGCCTCTCATTTTTATTTTACTTGCTTCCTTAGCTAGTCAGTATGGGTTGAAAAGCGCATAGAGATTTCTTTTCTTCTTCCTTCGAGCTGGAACACATTATCGGCTAATTCTGTGCTTAGGGTATATAAGGCGCACTTTCTCTGCCCACCCTATCGACTCGGGGCGTATAAGTCGCGGCTTAAGAATTCGAGGGTTCTTCCATCTGGATTTTTTAGGGGAAAATGAGATATTGGTGCTGATGTGCTTTTTGGGTTGAAAGTTTTAGGATAAATTTTTAGTCTGAGATAATAATGATTTTATAGTTTCTGAAAACCAAATATTAGCTTAGTTATATTTGAGGCTTTTATAAATTTGCGATCACTGAAAACTTTATGCGAATTTAGATGCACTTCAGACTGCGAAAACTTATTCTTTAAAAAATTGTCAATTCTAAAACCGTAAGTAAGGTAAAAGGTCCCAGTAACTGACCACTTAGCAATGTACAAAGACATTACTTGATATATCATTATTAAAAATAACTTTAAACTTTAAACTTTTATATTATATAGATGTGGAATTTAATTTAATGAAATCTAATATTTATTGGTACAAAATTTTAATTATATGACACTGACCAATGACCGATTGCCATTTCGCAAAGCTATTTATGTTAGCCGTAAATTGTACTTGATATAAGCTAATATTTCTGATAGTGGTCAGGTACTGGTATATAATATAAATTTATATTTATATTAATTTGTATATTTATATTTATTTATATATTCTTTTATTTTTAACCTTTTTGACCTGAAGTTTTGAGATCGAACATTTAAACCGGAAAAGTTGAGATAAAACCTGTATGATAGGAACTGTTAATATATAGAACATTTTTGATTAGAAAACTTGAGATAAAACCTTTTTCTACCGAACCAACGATACGATAACTAATCAAATTATTTCTTGCTGCTATTTCGACCGAATTCTATTCTCTTGAACATAAAACCTTATAACATTATCATTAACCAATGTTGGAGATTCTCAAGCACAAAAGCCAAGTATCCCGGACATCCTTCATAACAAATTAGCAAAATAAGGTACAAGCCGAGTACCGAGACAGGAAAGCGAGCAGTCTGACCCGATTACCGTCAGCGACCAATCGAGTTAGACTCGACTTATCTTCTCTCTCTCTCTCTCTCTCTCTCTCGCTCTCAGAATATCCACATCTCTCTATAGTCCTGTTCACGGGGCACGATAATGAATTCAATTTGCCCTGGCGCGTCTCGAAAAGCGCAACACAGCTTCTCTCTCTCTCTCACTCTCTCTCTCTATCTCTCTCGTTATTATTCTCGGTCCTACATACGTAATGTAATAATCGGCGTGTATATCGGCCATATGGCCCAAATGTATAAGCTGAGGGGGGATGGGGTGTGGGTTCTCGAATCTCCCCCCCCCCCCTCCGAGGCTTCGAGTGCCGTATACTTAATTCTTTGCCATGGATGCTGTAGTCCACGGGCACACAGCAATCGTGTTTCTGATAGATTCTGCGTTGTCTGCTCTGCGTGTATCTGTGTGTGTATAAAGTTTAGGTTCTGTGTAAGCGCAGGATTGATGGATGTAACGCTCGCCGAGTCAGTTTGGTTTTTGGATTTAGGGAATTTGTGTGATTGTATATATTACGGAGGGATGTCAATTTTGTGGAAGATCCTTAGTGGTAGAGATTCTCGTTGGCATCCATTGTGTGTATTTGCAGAGGATAAAAGACGATTATGATGATGAATAGTCGATGTTGTTTTTTTTATCTGTCATAAGATAATCGATCGGTCTTCTATAGTATAAATATTAATGAGAGTTAGCTAAATTTACACCTTTTTTTTTAAAAACTAGTATATATATAAATTGTATATTAATAAATCGAAGAAACTGAAAGTTTAAAGATACATTTTGTTTTATGGCACGATAAGATTTATTGTATTGTATGGATATATATGTCTGCAATCTTAAAGATCGGTCAATTATTCCTTATAAAATCTTTGAAACATAGATTCTTTTAAATTCAATAAAACACAGTGCCTCGAAATTATAGCCGATGAGTAATTGATAAATTTCCGTATAATCTCAGGCCACTGACCGGCGGCCACCCTCTACAATCGACAGCACATCCTACAAAAATTCATAACTGTCGTCGTTTACATTTTCTCCTCCTACGATTTCAATGTTATAAATACTTTAGAGCAATAACGCAATTCTTCGAAATCAGGGTACGTCGCAATAAATCCCTCATGAAGTGTTTAATCAGGTCTTTCCCTATACACGTTCCCTCCCTTTCCCTGATTTAATCAAAATCCACATTTAGAGAAGCGTGCAACGTAATAATCGCTCAGTCATGAAATTAAAAAATTATCGTCGATTCCAATTCATCGAGTCGCAGCGTAATCAAATCGCCCATAAAACTAAAACTTTCCATGCCCTGCTTCCATAACATCGTACAACTTTACGCATTTGGATCATTTGCATCCTGCACCTTTCTCTATACGTTGCTTTTTCTCCTTTCCGCAGCCACCGTCTGTCGACTTACCGATCTACAAACACTGAACACATAAAGATCGAAAGAGTGGGAGGGGAATCGAAGGCACGGCCGTGATTCTGATTAAATCAGCATTAGAGCATCGATACACGGAGATGAAAGAGAGAAAGAACATGAGCATTTGCCCCCCCTAGAGTCGACAATGACACCAAATGTCGGCCTCTGGAGGGTGAGTCGGCTCATTGTGGAGGACGCTTTAATCAGACGTAGCTCGGCGTACCCGAGGCTATACATACTTTGCGCGCACAGCTTGTGTATATGTATATATTTATACGTACATATGCGAGTGCCAGGCGACAAGTGAGGCTCAAAGCAACTGCAGGTGTCCCCAATTTGGATGATGCGTATCTTGGTGATCGTTGGCTGCATTGCAGGGAATCGCGAACGATAGGCTTTTATTTTTTGAGGGCTCTTCGGCTGGAGAATATGATATAGATAAGAAATCTATTAGCCGAACGAGAGGTGGATTGTTCAGTTTGTAGTGTGTGGGTGATCTGCTACCAAATACTAGCTGTTTTTTCATATTTTCACTAGTTTACAATGTTTGAACAATTTTATTTTCCGTTATAAAATAATCGTGACTAAATGTTTCCATTGCATTCCTACATTGCAATATGTAGACACTAGTCGGACTCTTAGGAAACTTACTACTAAGTATGTATCCAACTATTCCTAAGTAATTGATATTAAAATTTTTATCAAATAATTCGTGCATCTAGGGGTTATTATACATTTTTAAACTTTGACCCAGACTATTTTTTACTTATAATAGTTGACACTCCATTTACTATTACATGATTAAATGGTATTGATTTTGAATTTTAATTCGTAGTATATTATTTACCTTTATCGTATTTGTTCAAAAATAATTTAGACACTTATGGATGCTAAGTATACCATTACTGTTCGAATTATCCCTTCAATAAAAAACCTATTCGGGGTCTGGCGAATTTCGATTTCGTCATCAAATAACGTCTGCAATAATGTTGAATTGTTTTGAAAAAATTGAATTGCCGGGACATATATTGCAAGGCTAACCTAGTCCCTTATATATATAAAAAAATCCGATTTGGGATCTGTCGAATTCCGCTCGCCGCATTGAATCATAGGATAATGTCATATTGTCGAATTAGTTTGAAAAAAAAAATGAATCACAGTTAGGATCACATAGCGCACTAGATCTAAGCTGGTTTTTGAAAGAAAAACTAATTAAAATTTTTCATACATGCTTAATTAGATCGTCATTATTTTTAATATTACTTATACATTAAATTAATTTAGTATGGTAATATCTTGAATGCTACTCGATACTAGAATCTTATATTTTCATTGTAGAACATATAATCAACATTTTGAAA
Organism: Megastigmus stigmatizans; assembly: GCA_900490015.1. Taxonomy (NCBI): domain Eukaryota; kingdom Metazoa; phylum Arthropoda; class Insecta; order Hymenoptera; family Megastigmidae; genus Megastigmus; species Megastigmus stigmatizans. Next base: position 17,595 of record UELV01171968.1, on the reverse strand, counting down.
GTAGTGGGTGAAACAAAAAAATTGCATCTGCTGAATCGATCCAAACACCCTCGCCCATCAAAAAGATCATCAGCGGCCGGGCAATGTGCGACAAAAAGAAAGACAGCACTCGCTATTGAATGCTGCAACGCGCCATTCGGATATATATCAAACGACTGTTTCTACCCTCGAAGCGCGACTCGCAGACTCACAAAAACTTCGAGTGTTCAATTCGCTCGCACCAATTACGTGCTCGACACTATATAATAGAACTCTAGTGGGGCAACACCAAGAGGAAAAATTTTTCCTCCTAAGCGTAAAAGTGATGAAAAAAAGAGATCGAGCATGATTACTCGGATGAAGGTTGCGTCGAAAATTACACCAAATCCGTGTACGGTAATGTGTCTGCGCGTATTTTTCGGTAGGTGGATTTTCAAATCCAAAAATAAGCACTGCGTAAAAGATCGCCGCGCGGTACTTTATAATACGAGGCGAGAGATAAAAGAAAAAAGAAAAAGGTAAAAAGGAGGAGTTAAAGCATACACGTAGGAAACAATCGGATGAAGGCGATCTTGTATCGCGGATTCGCATCTGCCGCGTCACTCTAACCTCACTTTTTCCCCCCTCTCTCTTGGTCTCTCGCCTCCTTTAATCTTGTCGGGCATCTACATCGACGTTATCTTGCATCGCTGGACGACTAATTCGAAGGGATTTGGGAGCAGGCTTGGCGGTGTGGTCTCTCATCTCTTTCTCTCTTTTACTCCAGCTCCTTTTTTCTGGAGAGACACTTTCACGTGGTAATACATGTATATAAAAGGCAGCCGCGGCAGCTTCTTCTTCTTTGCCTTCTTCTTGGGACTGACACGATTATTACAGGAGCGTGTTCTCACTCATTCGCGCGGCAGGAGGCATCGTAATGTGCGTGCGTGTGTGCATTAGTTGGCTGATGGTTGGGAGAAAAAGGGAATGAAAGAATTCCAATGGTGTCTCTCGCACCTTTATGCTGCGGTGTGATACGGGTTTTATTTGGTGCTACTAATGAGATGAGTCTATTCGATGGCTTGACGCTTTATAAGCAACTGATATTGATCTGTGTAGATTGACGGGGATGTGATTTTTAATTATTCTTCTAGGATTTCTTCCTGTATTTTTAAATTCTTTCTTTCAATGCATATATAGTTAAGTTTATATTATTGCGATAACAAATCCAGAGTATTAATTTTAAAAGTTAAATATTAGCCAGGTATACGTCATTTAGAAATATTATAATAATAAGTAATTAAAATAATCGAATGATATTAAAATCATGATGCAAATAAAAGTTTAAATAAAGTTTAAATCCTGAATACGCGGTCTGCTTATTACTTACGCTATAGATTTGTTTAATACTCTCATTACAACTCCGTACCATCACAAACTCAATTCTTGATCAACTTTGACGGTATTTTGTCAATAGATTCATTGAAAATTTATCCTTACTACCATCGGATTATGATTATGATTATGATTAACTTCATTAACATATTATTTACTACGAATCTTTACTTATACCCTTACTTATTATTTATTATGAACATTTATTTTATAAAAAAAATCTACAAACTGTCATCATCAATTAATTTATAATCGGAAAAAAGAGAATCTTTCCCATAAGACTACGTGTTAAAAAAGCACTAACAAAAATATTTAATTCTAGACTTTGGGGTACCCTAGCCTCGCGAAATTTTAACTGGAGCTTCTTCAATCATTTGCAATCATACCTTGCTACATACAAATTTGTAAGTTATTAACATCACCAATTCAATTATCGAGAGAACTCCCTTAATGACTTAACAATCACTAACAAACTTATTACTCTAAAGCAAAATGTAAAATAATATTTATTTATTTTTAAGGTGTTATATTCAACTTGAAGTCCCATTAGTATACCTCTACAGAATATGTACGTATTTACAATGCGTTATTTTTTTTCATGATACATTGATCCAAGTATGCTACTGTAGACTTATGCAGTAGAATAATCGACAGAATTCGACAGGAGAAGAAAAAGAGGTGCTATATGAAAAAAAAAATTATTTTATTAATGCAGTGATGACATTCAGCACAAAAATATACATTCTATATACATTCATATATTTAAGATGAATATACGATTTCCATATGCTGTTTTAGAACTCGTTATACACCAGATGATCCATTTTATTCTTTGAAGTATTAATTGTTTATCGAGACATTCGAAGCGAATTGATTACTGGGCTTAATGGATATAGGTGCATACGAAACTTTTTTCTAACAGACATTGGGGTGTATCTTTCTCTATAACGCTTTTACTGGGACAAGCATTCTGTTGTTTCTTTTTTGTAGGACGGTTCATTAAGATGTAGTTCTGAAATAATGGTACGATAGAGCACATCAACGAGAATTTTTTTTGCCGGGTTATATTCAATCCATATTAATTAATCATTTTTACAGACTAATAATTATTATATATACTATATCATACTATAGTATTAGTTGGTTGCTATTTGTCGAACATTTGAAAAAACTATATTGGTACACATATAGCTGTATATATACATTAGACTTTTATTCAATTTAAAAATGATATTGATAATAAGTCTTCGGAACAAAAGCCCATGAACTTTTACTGATGTAAGTAAACTTTTTTTATGGATAAGAACATTGTTCTATTCGACTGATTATTTTGTTCCAGAATTTAGACAAATATATCCGTTGTGTCTGGACAAATTATATTTTGCATGAAAAATTCGACTGTTATTTTTACCAAACTATAAAAGCCCACAATTTTTCCGTTCGTTTTCGATGTTCATCGTTTTTCCAAGAATTTCGATTGCATAGCATCCAACACTACTCGTCGCTCAATTATCCACGTCGCACTGTGGTTTCGATTTCAAAGTAAAGGGAAACTGCACGGAAAGCGTTTTTCTCTGCTGTGGGAAAGTTTTTTCCGCTTGTCGCGGGGGAGTGTATGTATACCACATACAACAGGATAGTACATAATAACGCGACATTACCGGCCCACATAATGCAGATCATGTTCCAGTATCGTCACGGGAATATTTTTCTCCGTCCTGTAATGCATCATTATGTGTATATATACCCCGTAATTCATTCACGATGAATTGCAATTTTTCATGTTTTTTATGAGAATGCGCATGACTGCGTTAATGCATTAACAAAATAAACGTTGATGTTTAATTTAATTTTAAATGCATATTGTAAAAAGTATTTTGAATTTTTCACTTTAGTGCAAACTCTATTATCTTAATGCAATTGTGTATTTCTAATGATTTTGTTGTAGCTTTTATTTAATAGGAATTTCAAAATTTCTAAGTAAATAATACTTTATAGAGAAAGCTTTCAAGCTGCTTTCGACATTGTACTGCATTTTTCTTGAGACTAAACTTTCTAGATTATGTTCCTTTTTTGTTGTTAAGGTTATGGGGATTGCGTTCTTCTATTAGAACTAAGGACTTTTTAAAAATTAAAATTTCATCGTCTAACTAAGAGAGAGGTGCACTTTCCGTTTGTGAGTCTTTGCTATGCTACACATTTTACTGAGGTAGTAACTTGAGGCTTTATATACTTCATGGCTCGCTTTACACTCTTCACATAAATTTATACTGTTTTTAAGATATTTTTTAGTTAAATTTTGTTTAAAAAATGTACTAATTTAGACAATAAATATTATTTACATAAAGTTTTTTTTTTTTTTCATTTTACATGATACTGTCAGGAATGGCGGTCTAATAGGAAATATAACATTATTGCTCGTTATATGTTATAGCTTCGAATGATCTCTACGAGCCAATGTTTCTCAAACACGATATTTTTAGTTTCGAGATGGCGCATTGGTGAAATAATATCTATAAACTTCTCTCAAAGAATTTCTTTCAGACACATTGAACCTTTCCATTATTGTTACAGCAATTATTAAAAACAAAATCTATAAGAATATTTTGGCTGTTTGATGCATTTATGTAAATCTTAATTGCATGATATCAAGTACCTTTATAAGAACTAAAAAGATATTAAAAGAGCCTTTGAATTCAATAGTAGGCGAAACTGCTTTCATTGGAGATCAGTTCGACTGCCAAAAGAATAAAAAAAAGAGTGAAAAAAATTCGGTTTTCCAAGGTATCCAGTGCGAGCGCGTTAAATAAATTTGCCTGAAAATTCCATCGATCAGAGGCGCGTATAGCGTGGACGCTCTCGTATCAGCGCCAAGAAAAATAACCTCGAGCATATATCCAGCGGGCGTAAATCTCGGTCTAATGGGTCGAGGATATGTGCGGTGGTTCGTGATTCGCGACCGCCGGAGACACACGATTAATCTCGAGAGAAAGAACTTTATCCCTCCCCCTCCCCACCCTCAAAAAGGCGGTTCACGAATTTTTCTCTCTCATTTGCTAACAGTTCCTGCGTGTGTGCTTTATTCATTTCCATTTATTCATATATACATAGTACTTATAATGTGCAATCGCTATTTTATAGATGTCAAAAGAAATTGCATTTCTAACATACACATCCTTATAAAGTATATATATATTAACTTTTAGACGAGTTAGTTAGGTTAAGACTCAGTTATCAAATATATTTAGAAATTAAAAGACAAAGATAGAATTCGTTTACTTAGCTTAACATTTATTAGAATTATTTGAAGTAGTCGCATGAGTTTGGGAATGAACAGTTCTTTTTATTTTACGGGTAATTATGTTTAATTAAAAACATCGCATTAGGAAATTTCCATAAATGAAATAAATTATCATTGATAAAAACATAACAATATCAATTTAATTATTGAATAACTTCCCCTATGTACGGTATAACGAAAAATGATTGTTCTACCATTTCTAAAGAAACGAATAACCATCTGCATAAAACGAAATGTTCAGTGCGTAAAAGTGTCTTATCATTAATACAAAATATTAAAGCGTACAACGGAAGAAGAAAACCCAGCTCAAAGTCAGCACGCGCACATAAATTTACATTAAGTGCATAATACTTTTGTGTGCGCGCACGTTTTACACGGATACGGGCAATGAAAATATTGGCGTTGTGCATCCGGGCAAAAAGGGAGGGAACAGGACAATCGGTCTAATTATTCAAACGCGGCGCACCGCACGCCGGAAGAAAGCGTAAACTGGGGAATAGGAAGACGTTTGTGGTGTATATACGGCGAGTGTGTGTTTGTGTGTTGTTTTTTTTTCTTTCAGGCTTTGGGGGTGAGGAGGAAACGATGTTCTCGAGAGATGAATGGAGCCGAGACAAATGGAGGAAGCTGGTCCTTTTATATTGGCCATATTCTTTTCTTTCGCAGCTTCTCTCTTACGCGGCTGCGCACCACACGTATACACGCATACTTTTTTCCCATATCAAAATTAATGATTGTGCGTTAAGAGAAGATACGCTCGTGAGAACTTGCGTCCAAATGGACGCGGGAATGACGAAATTTTCGATGCGTAAGCGATTTCTTTTTTAAGTTTTTGTTCCCTTCACCGATTTGAGAACTCTTTATGCTAATGGTACGGTTTTTCCCCGTGATTTAGCGAAAAATTTGAAATGATTGGACTAACAGGTAGACAAAGTGGTTGAGAAAAATGTAAGAATGTATAACCATATATTGAACCGTCATTCAATGTTACAGCGTCACAATTTTTAAAATCTAACTATTGAACATGCTATCGTGAATGTATCGTTCGGTAAAGTTTTCTATTTAATAAATGTTAAGTCGCCGATCACATTATTATCATCCACTATCGAGTAAAATGAAAAATAATCTTTTATACATTTACTTACGAAATGGGCCGTCTTTTTACGAAAACTATTTACTCTGTTCTTAATTGCTGTAACAAATTAAAAGAAATATACCAGCTCTTTTTGCAACTGAAAATTTAGGAGCAGTGTAAAAGTTCTAGCGGTTAAAAGCATCTTCTCTGGTGAATAACCGCGGAGCACGCAATTTTTCCTGGAGTACAACGCCACCCCTACAACGAAACGGCGCAAGCGCATTTATACGAATTGGTTGAGAAACGAGCGAAGCGCTATATACCGTTGCTGCCGAGGGGATGTATCGTTTCGCTCACGGGGCGCCACTGACAAATGGCGCGTGCGCCACGCGATGTCTAATTGACGGCTGCCGCCGTGACGTCACGTGCCGCGAATGTTTTCATTGCATATACTCGCTTCGGTCGGATACTTTTTGTCCACACGACGTACACACGCTTCTCTCTCGCGTCTTTTTTTTTCTCGTTTTTTTTTCATTTCGTGCTTTTACAGTTTTTTTTTAGAGCCGCGGATGCTTAGTTGGCTGGCGTTGTTATTACCGAGCATTGGTGAATTTTTCGATGTTTGAGCTTGAAACCTACTCTTTACATTGCATGCAAGCTACACCGTTGAAAGGGTTTGCTATGTAAAAATTTTTTTTGTTTTAAATATTTATCTGAAGTTATTTTAGAAAGGAAAATAACGAGAAAAAATGTTTGAGACAAGTCGATCAAGTAATATATTTTCATATTCACAAGCCGTGATGCTTCATTAATATTGAAACGAATTAGATCGATATTAGAACGAAATATTATTTCGCTTTAAAAATTTATACTAATCGTCACAGTAATTGTGGTTTATAATTCAGCTTGAAAAAGCTTTAAACTAGTTTTGCAAAAAGAAAATGGAACTCGAAGAAAGAAGCGTTAATTTAAGGCTATGTATACGTATAAACAAGACAATGTAAATAAGATACGTATAAAGATTTGAATTCAAAAGCTATAAAAGTTTGAAAATGCAGGAGAAAATAACCCAAAAATTGCTTGTCAGTCAATACCATTTCTTTCTTATCGGCGCTTAGGTTAATATTTTCCATTTTAATCTTCTGGAAATTTATATTTTTATACACAGCAAATTTTAAACTCATGCTTCTTTTTTCTTATGCACTTTTTATACTCAGTTAGGATGAGTTTCTTTTTTTTTTTGGTTTGATATAAAAAAAAACACTCATATCCCAGAGTTTTAGTCACATGCGTGAATCAATAGTCTGGTCCTTCCTCAGTGATTTAGTGTTCGTATAACATCAAGTATCCAGGGTCCTTGAATATTATGCAAAAATTTTTAGATCTGTATTTATGGATCTGCTAGATTGCCTGCCGTGAGTCTAATTACCACTTACAATACAATATCCCTATTTCGGACCGCATGTATAACTAATAACTTCACTTACTAACTGCCACTTTTTCTCTGCAATTTAACAGTCTCTACAACTTGCCCTTTAAACAGTTTATATCTTCGCTTATAAAATCGCCTTACTCAATATAATGTAGCACTTAATATTACTCAATTAGTATATACAAGTGTAGAATAATTGCTTGTACATTGTTCAATAATAAATTTGACGTATTTTACATTTAGTGGACATGACAGTTTAATGCCTTATTGCTTGATTCGCTTACGTGTGAATTCGTCTATCTGCCGATAAATCATTAGTCATAAATTTTAAATCTCGACGTGAAAATCTTTATGTCCATTGTGTCGCATGAATATCGTAATCTTTTATAATAACGTGACGCTCACGTAGGTGTAATTTCAGTCAGTGCTGCGCAAATCGTAAAACACCCATCCATTAAATTCTTAATAGAAAAGTATAAAAATAACATATGTGTTGTGTGAAGTATATTTTGCAACAATAATCATTAATACCGTTTATTACATCCTTCAATTACGAACCAAATATTGGGATCTCTCCAAATAACGTCCATTTCGACAAGCAATACAAAATTCATAAAAAAGTTGAAAAAAAAATTTTTTTTTTCTTTATATTGTATATGATTCGAAGAATCATAGTGTAGTGGTGGTTGAGCTTTATCACCTTTGGAATCCACTTTTTATGGAACTTAAAAATTCAGTAAGCTTACAAAAATTTTTATGTAAAATTGTTTTGTTTAAATAAAAATAAATAACTATAAATAAATATTCTAAACAGAAGTTTCACTTTATAACAATTAATATGTTTATAAAAAAGAATAGTAAATAAAACATGACGCTTTAAAAAACAGTATAGACTTTTGGTGCTTCTAGTTGTTTTTCTCTATAAATTTTTTCAATTTTATGGATTTTTTTTAGTGATTTTCGATTTGATAGTGAAACATATGATTGGCGGCTTCGTCGAGTTCATATCCACATAATTATTTTAATTAATTTATCATTAAAATTACTCACGAAGCCCTCTGCAATGCCATTTGCCACTGGATGATACGGTGCTAAACACATATATCTTACTCTACTGTATCTCAAAAAATTTTCAAATACTTCTATACTGTCGCTCATTATCCGTTACACGAGGATTTACTGTTAATAATGGATCTATCGTCTTTAATAATTAGTCCACTCATGTTCCTCAATCCGTTCTATGAAACTTGGAACTACTATAACCAGAATTTTGTTGCTTCTTTTACGATGAATATTTAATGATATTTATAATAAAGAACGAAAATGGATGTTATTGAGATAAACCACTATACACGTTCACTATTGTTGGTGTACCAACGCCCGTATTTACTTTATATTATTAGACAATGTGTATCTTCATGATTTTCCTATAATAAATATTTTACCAATCCGTGCGCGAATTCTCGTATACTCTTTTCAGAGCTTGGAGCGAAATACTTTTAGAGTACGCGAAACAAAATCTTTCGCGCACTCTCTTACAAAATTGTAATAATTACAATAGACACTCAAAGTCGTGTTTCGTGCACATCGTGGTAAAAGATATAGTTCGATACTAGTGTGCGAAAGAGGCGATTCTGGCACGGGTGTGATTGGTTTCCTTAATCGTTCTAAATATTTACGTAACGATCCGCATTATCATCAATGCTTTGCAACACACCAAAAAAAAGTGTCCAAAGTGATTTTCCTATACAGTAATATTTGCGCAAACAATGAAACATTCACACAAGAGATTCAGCTGGACATGCGTATGCATCCCAAATCGAATCAATTTGACGTGAACTAATAATTTTCCCATCACGTATTGTACAGATCGAGAAGCCAATCACCTGAACCATCATCCTCATCGTCGGAAAAGTGACTCTCGCGTCACGCACATGCACGGACGCACACCTCCCTGGAGGCTCGAGTTTAAAGGGGAGGGTGGGAGGTTTTTATTTTCTCTCGAGTACAATATCGACTGATTGGAGGTCACGTGTCACCGGGCAATGAATTCGAGCTAGTCACGTGGCGTTTTTAAGGTTAGGTTGTAACCAACAATCTCCCGGGGCCCTTCCCTTGTCTCTGCCTCCGCACGCGTCGACTTTTGTACTGAAAAGTCACGCTTGACACTGTCCCCCTAAATTTCTCCGAGTTTGAATTGTCGAATGGGGGATGGGGATAGCGGTAGTAGAAATGAGGAAACGGCGTCCCGATCACTTTGCGGCCGGACGTTGATGTCATCGTTCCTGTATAGATGATGAGAATGACGACTTCGATGGCCAATGGAGAAAGCTATACGGTTATTAACCGAGTGCTTCTTCGTTGGTTGTTGGGATTGCTAGTTTTGTGAGAAAGGGTTCATGTCCATTGCTTCTTGTATTTACTTTTTTTTTTAACCAGTAAGGATCACACATTGATCGATGTTTTACGGTGCAGCAGAGCATTTTTTTTTAAGAATACATATATAATTCTAATCCATTGCTTGAGAAGCATATTTTTACATGAATCATGAAAATTATTATTTTATTTTGGTTAGCATTCGTACATTTCATGAATAACAATTGGAGTATGGCCATATAGATCTATACCGTCATGATATGAGTCGTCAATGAATCGAAGGGTTCTTCTAAACAAACACACACACACACACACACACACACACGTATACTATATATATAGATCAGAAAGTGCAAACTGTAAATGAATTAATTGCGGGTGCGGCGCGTGGCCGGAAGTCGTCGGGATTGTACGTCAGAGCTTCCGGGTAGCCGTTTCCATTGTTCCGGAAAATATTTATGTCCCGATAATAGCCCCGTGCGTATCTGCCCTTTCTCGCAAGCCCCGAACAATAGTCTATTGGCGACTATATAGTGGACGATAAGGAAAATATGAGTGTATCGCGTGGGACTTGATCAACTTATCAACTTTGTAACGGTATACATGAAATATGTTTATTTTAATTACTTTTATATTTAGCTGTGCTGATCGCTGGTGCAAACGTTGAACATAAAAAGAAAACATTGTTGACAGCTTCTTATTCAAGCTGATATCTTATTCGATACGAAAAGAAAGACCAAATGCTTCCTTCGCAGCAAATAAGAATGAAAATTATATTTGTGTCCGAAAAAGTTAGCGAAAGATAATTGTTTTTAACAAAAGAAAATTGTAATCATTTACCTAGGAGAAATCAAGTTATCTAATGAAATTGACCTGAAGAAATATAGGGTAAATCAATTAGTAAAATATCCCACAATCTCCATATGGTAATTACAGCTGTGAGTGAGCATATGCGTATAAGGATCAGCGACGATAGTGACGGCAATCGTCGCACGCACGTGTTGTACATAAGCGATAAAGAGGCGCCCAAATTACCAGCCATGAAATTAGTCGCTTCTACGAACGCGAGCACAGCCAACTATGCAAAGACACTAAAATGTGGGAGAACAAGAATCGTATGTATGTGTATGGTTACTTATATATTATAGGAAGTCGATGATGATCGCGGACGAACGGGACACAATAAGATCGCGGCGTGGATTTGTTACAGTCGCGTTCTTATCGCACGTCACCATCGCGCATTCTGTTCCACTCCTTCTATATTTATTGCATATAACGTATAATGTGTACAAAGGTATATTATTATCTGATGCTGCTTCTTGCGAGAGGCTTTGAATTGAAAAGGGGGAGTGCGACAATGGTACTGTACTCCGGTCTACGTGTATTATATACATGTATGTGTTGGAGTAGAGGGCGACAACTGCTATTCTTATATTACCACCGAGCTTCTCTATTACTTATACACACACACACACATATATATATGCATATATCGTAGCTGCTGTTCTTTTATTTGCTTTTTAATCGCGATATCGCGTAATTTATACAAGGCTCAAAATTAGTTTTTTTGGGATTCTTTGTTAGCGAGGGGTGCGTTTGCAGTCGGATATTACACAAAGTACGGAAACCTCTTCGTTGCACTCGACATTTTTCACTCTTAATTTGTAAAATACCGTCTAATTAAAAGACTCAGTCAATTTTTTCCTTCATTATTGCAAGTTCAGATTTTTAATTATTAAATTAATTTGAAACACCTTATCATGACCCAATATGTGAATTTAAAAAAAAGAGCCTGAAAATTGCCACAGAAATTGCACTTTGATTATTATTACAAATAATGATAGTTGCTATATTGGAACCAATGGTAGAAAATGACGAGCTTAACCGCGCGTAAAAAGCCTCACGACTTAGCACGTGTAGGAACCGATAATGAAACCGCAACGTGTATATACACACGCGCACGCGTCGCGTGTCGCTCTTCCGTTTGGCTTTTTCCGTGGGTATATATACATTATACACGATAAAATAGGGCGTGTGTACTTCGAGGTTCCAAATGTTTCGTTAAAAAAAAACGAATGCTCTGCGCGTAGCAAACACAGCTAAAATTTTTTTTTTCTATTTAAAAAAGCATACAAAAAAGAGACTCTATTAAAGTCACGCCTTTTACTATACAGATCAATTTTAACAATCAAAAATTTGAAGACGTCATTCTTCTGTACAGGATTAGCAGCTCCTGATTAGGTGTCGGTAATACTGATCGGATGTAAAATAAATAAATAAATTAATTAATTATACATGTATTGCATTAAAACAGTATGAAAACAGTTTTTGCACTGTAAGTGCAAGTGGCATTACTGGAAAAAAATTGGCCAGTCCAGACGTGTTTGCCGAATTCGCACGAATTCTGGAATGCCAAAGTTTTTCCTGTCTAGATACATAATATATTATACTACGAATTTAGACATTAATTGTTTTGAATTATTTCGGTTTACCAATTGAATTCATGCAACATTTATAATCTACATTAAAAAAATATTTAATAATTCATATAGAGAAAATAATTTGTAATAGATATTTTGCATTCTTTTATTTGGGTAATAAAATAACTAATTGAAAATCCTTCGTTTTAGCACTTCCCTTTTTTTATATAAATATTGTAGGCACGCAAAGGAAAATGATTTTCATTTCACATCAGCTTACAGATGTGTATGTAGCGCGCGTGGCACTGTTTTCACAGGTTACTTCCTCTCTTTGACTCCTCGTCTCCTTCGGCAGTAGCCCATAGTTATTCTTTTTTTTTTATTCCTCGCACCCGCACTCTATTCCAGTCCATGGGAAAAGCAAGCGAGCGATTAGCTAGCGATAAGTTAATCTAGGCCCTCGCGCTGTTTACACCTGTTACGCGAGTGTAAATATATATGCGAGATAGCGCATTGTCTTTCGGGGTCATGGAGGGAGGATTCTCACACGAGGTGTGAACTCTTGATGTTTGAACGCTTAATAGCTAGCGTTTTGGCTCTGTGTGAATTTGGATTAGGTGGGAAAGAAAATAGAAACATAAATGACGCTTGTTTGATCGAATTCTATGTTTACGTATAAAATTACGTCTGCGCGTGGCGATCGATTTTTCTGAATTAAGAATATTTCGATCGTTTCGCTGGAGGATTGAAAAAAAATGTTTGAACGTTGCAATAAATAAATAACCATGATTTATTATGATACATATCGGTATATTGAAAATAAAAGTGACACTTATTTTTAAATCAATTATACAGTTAGCAAGAAAAAAGCATTTTCTATTTACTTCCAAGAAATTTATATACAATAAATTTTCCTTCCATTATTTTTCTCGATTTTTCTTCAAGTTTTTTTATAACGGGATCTTTTGACTCCATTAACATTTTATTGTCTAATTACACTCGTGCCTTCGTATTAGCTACGTCTGTCCTCATATTACGGCGATATCAAGAACGTTGACACTTATTAAATTTATGTCATAGAGTGTGTTCTTGATACACGTAAGATCAAGGCGTGTGTATGATTTACCAACATTGTATATGCAATAGCTTAAAAGGTTTTTTATGCGACGTGCAGATTTTTTTTTAAAATTATGCATTAAAACTCGTATGCGAGAAAAGGAGAAATCAATTAGTTATTTATAACGTGATTCATATTTACTTCCCAGGTATGCCATTAGCCTAAAATGCACAAATCGGTTTCTTATAAATAAGCATATCGTGATGTGTATATATGTCAAAAGTTATCTTTCCAACAGCTTGAAACAGATTCATTCCAATAATAAGAGAAACTTCTGCAAAATTCATATATATTAAAAATTCCTTTGTATTATACTTATATCCCATATGCCTATATTTTTAATTTTAATCAAATTCTTACAGTAAACCTATTCTATGGACATTTGTTTGTAGGAGTTTTCACTCCTTAAGCTCCTATCCAGCTCTATAAATCCACTCCATACACACTTTAGCTCGCCTACCAAGTTTTCCATCCAGTCGGGTTATCGAGCACTTCTTCTCCTCGTCATCCTCTCCTCTCCTAAAAATAAATAAAACGAGTGCCGCAAGGAAGAGACGACAACAAAACACTTCGGCTCCTTTATATTTTCCCGAATTAGCTTTTCACGCCTAAGTGCGCGACGCCCGCGCGCAGTCAAAACTCGAAAAGTTATAAAAGACGAGGCTGCAGAGGCTGCACCGACACTCGCCCACGCGCCTGCGCCTGTAGCTCGTAAAGTATATAAGGTCGGGGAGACAGAGAGACAGAGAGAAAGAGAGAGAGAGAGAGAGAGAGAGAGAGAGAGAGAGATGTACATGCACACGCGACGGTAACAGCAGCAGCTGGCCCCACGCGACCATATGGCAAGCGGCCCCCTGCGCACTTCTTTCTCTCTCTCTCTCTCTCTCTCTATTTATCTGCGTGTATCTCGACTCTTGTATATATGATGCTCTTGCTTTCTCTGTTGGTCAGTTCATGATACTTTCGTTGTATTGTTTTGTTAATTTTATTGTTTATTTCGGGGATGTGTCGAGACTGTATAGGGTTTGCAATGTACCCGTGCTTTACACACTATACAGGGAGTAGATTGTATTGTGAAGATACAAATATTCTTTACCTTTATGACCTTCAAAGTAAATCTGTACATTTTATAAGTAATTTTGTCTATAATAGTAAAATAGTAGCTTGCTAAACTGAACTTTTCGCTCAATATTATTACGGAATGATTTATTGTGCTAAAAATCTATCACGCGTTTCCGTAGGAGACATTTTAAAATTAACAATCGATAAAAGTTGTATTAAATATATCTCAACGAAAAGACCAATAAACGAAGATAAGCGTTGGAGAATATTTAAATAGATTGTTTTGCTTTTTTTTAGTCTGTGTAAATGTCGCAAACACTTTTTAAAATTTATTAACAAAATCTTATAAGCACTGAATTATGTATAGAGTTGTATGAAAAATGTAATTTACTAACGATTTTCTGACCCCGGAAGCATTTGACTGTTTTTCTACTCTCATTGTGTTTTAATATCTGGTCATCGGGGGGGTTTGCTCTTTTCTTCCAGCTTTTGCCCCCACAACAATAATCTGCTAGTCATCTGATAAAAGATTCCAGAAACGATAACAACTTACCCATCGCTGATTTCTGCATATGCCGCGGCTTCGGTTCATTCCATTGTCCACCTACATTCTTTGACTAATGAGTAATTGATTTTTCCACATATATATATCAGCCTTAATCTTTGTTCATTTTATATTCATTCGTACATAAACAAGTGTTTCATAATTCAACAAGGCTAACAATATTACACAACTAGAAATTGCTTTAATTATCAAACTCATGCATAAATTAGCAAGTATTATCTATGTATCCTACAATTTTCACAATAACTTTAATTTAATCTAATAATAATTAATATAAAGAATTTATTATATCAAAGTTACAAACGCATTTGTAACGATCAATCCGTTGCACTTAAAACTGTTTTTTTATCCGTCATTATGTTAAAAGATTCTGATATGGACATAAGTTCATTACAATGAATAGATTATCAGATTGCAAAAATATTATTTCCTAATTCTGCACAAAATAACCAAACCTTTTCTAACGGATGAGACTTCTTTATCTTTTCACCCCTTAACTTTGGGATGCGTAGGATTAATTTAAATAAATGCGTACCCAATTACAAAAGTCGATGCGAACATCGCGTGCAACTATATATACATGCGCATGTGTATTTACGTGTACATGAAATAGAAGCTGACTAAGTGACGCAACGTGGCAGAAGGGAGGAAAAAATAAAAATGCTGGATCAGTCGCCAGGACTGTTATTAGCCGCAGACACGCGAGCGATTCTATACCGTTAACCTTAGATAATGTTGAGGTGCAAGAATCGGGCGGTAAAGTCAAGACTATGCGTTTATATCTCCTTCCGTGAGCTTTTTACAGTTTTCAAGAAAAAGATCGTTCATTATTCTACTAATTGCGGTTACATTGATAATTAGAATACTTATATATTATACTGTTTAATTCTGTGTTTTAGCGGAGTATAAGATAGTGAAGAATAAATTGATAGTCTGACATATATAACTGCTATCAATTTAATAGAAATTTAAAATTTTTATAATATTTTGAAACGAACTTTAGAACAAAGCAATTTCATGATATTAGTGCACAAACTTCTTTCGTGTAATTTCTATAAATACCGTGAGATTTCATGTTTTGCCTGTGATAAGGAGCCTCTGAGAGTGGACTTAATACCATATTTGAGCTCTGCTTCGTTATACCATACTGCAAATCGTTTATTTTTTTATTAATGTTATTTATTACAGACATTAAAGAATTATTTACTATATGCATTGAATTTATTTTGAATGACAACTTTTTCTCAAAGACAGATGATTCGAGGTTTGGGGTTCAAGGGGATTGGACGGGCTCCATAATCGGCGGCTCCAAAATATATCCGTCGTCATATGAGTGACTCCACAATAGAGTCAAAAAGATCACTTTTTCATTTACTTCAATAATACTCAAGCACTTAATTTTATTAACTTGAATAAAAAAATTTCGTATTAAACAGAGTAGTTTTGTATAGTATTGCATTGCAAGAGCATGAAATCAATGTAATAGTATATTTTGCAATCAATATATTATTGCACGATTTATCTTGAAACCCTCCACAATCGCTACAATGTTTAAGGTGCACCTATACCCCACTATTAACAAACAACCCGTCCTCGAAACCCGAATTTCCTAAATCTCTTCTAAAGACCTATCTCGAGCGTAACGTATACATTGACCCAAATCATCAAGCCTCGACCGAGCTATTTATCCACACGCATAACCCCCTGCATGCTATCCTCCACAAAACCGACCATTCGTTAAAACACGGGGCTTTTCTCTACGTTGTGCCGAAACTCGAGAAGCCAAACTTTCACCAGACGCGGGAGATGGCGTACGTCAACACGCCAGCAGCCAAAATATTCCCGTATTGCGTGAATATAATTCCGGTATGCAAAAGAACCGCTCGCGTTGTATACCTTATATGTAGAAATGCACAGTCGCAGGTACAAAGCAAATAGTCTTAAAGATGGAAAAGGAGGTATGGATATATATGTATATATGGTCAGCCGACAAAGGAGCAGAGAGAGAGAGAGAGAGACCAGCTGGAGGACTAAAAATGCACGGGACCAACGTCGAAAGAATCAAATGTTTACGCGGCTCAGTGTCAATATTGGACGAGGCGACTTGCGGCAGCCGAAAAAAAAGCTGATTTTTACGTCTTTTTACTATATATACACACATGCTCGCGCATATATACTTGTTTCTCTGCTTCTCGTCGCGTCGTGGGCGACTTTGCGCGAACTGTTTTCTTTTTTTTGTTTCATCCAGTCCGACTTCTAACCCTTTCGACTCTTCAGTTACAGATAGTGGCATTCCAAAGAGATTCGAGTTCACGGAACAGTTCGAGAGCCGAACTTGTTTTTCCTCTGTATATATTTCATCATCGAGCGCTACATTCATAAATGCGTTTTATTTATACTTATATATTAACGATCCTGCGGCGCGGCAGTTTGCCATGTTACATATGCATGAAGAAATGCAGAGCTATTAATTTTAGAGTAAAAATGTGATTTTATCGGCATGAGTTTGAGAGTTGATTGAAATGGGGCGAAAGTCTGATGGTATTGGTGAACGTAGAACCATCTACTTGGAGAGCTATCGATTTACTTACTTTGTATTTCACCTTAAATTTTTAGTTATTTAGTTATTATCTCTCTAAATTTAAAGTAGTGAAAATTCCGTGGGCAATAAAGTGGGCCTTAACTCGGTCCGTAGTGCCTATTGGCACTAACGCCAAATCCGTGAATCGAAGGCTGTCGACTCTCCTTGTTAGCATAACTGAATTAAAACAATCTAAATCTTATATCTACAAAGTTGCATAGTACCTCACCGTTTGTTATATAATAAACTAATCTATAGTTTCCGTTTCTTACCGAATCATTATGAAAAAAACTATAGAAATATATATATATAT
>UELV01171966.1:0-11592 GCA_900490015.1 Megastigmus stigmatizans | reverse complement strand
GATCTTTTTCAAATTTTTTCAAACCTTTTTTTTAGTTGAAAAAAAGCCTTGAAAAAGTTGTTGAAAATTCGGGGTCTTGGTCGTTAATGGGTTAATGTCGGGATAACTGAATCTTTTCGTTTCAGAGAATTCTCTCATTATGTATATTAGCTATTCTTGGAATTTCATTATAGTACTTTGTATGTTATTATAAAAGGTGAATGCGCAAATAAAGCTGACAATATGCATTAGCAACAAAATAGCTGGTGGGTATTAATATATATATATAGTCACTGTGATGAAGGATAAAATGATTTTTGCTCGTAACCAGCGTATTTCGATGTTTTGATAGGCCAATAAATAAGCACTCTCGTACATTAGCTGGAAAATATCATTTTATAATCAAATAATTTCGTTAAGCAGACTCGGTGCACTTGGTATAAAGTGCATTAAGAATAAAATGATTTTTTCGTTATCCATATAGACATAGCAAATTATACGAGACTAATGATTTTGGCAACAAGGTAGGCAATCAGCACGAGTAGCATAAAACACTATACCAAAACACGTAGTAAAACACACACCAACTGTAACTGCAACAACAACAACAACAACAACAAGACCCTACCCAATTTTCCACACAATAACCACGTAGAACACAAGTTAGAGTCGATCGAATGTCACGCACGGAGGCGTGGATTTAGAATCCCGAAATAATTTTCCCCCGCGCTTTCGCACACAAAGGACCATGCGCAAACAGAGACGCGAGAGTAAATACATTTTAGCATCGGGTATACTATACACAATATAGTCCGCGACGGCAGTGCTGAAAACGCGTGCGAAAGTAAGTGCAGCAGCAGCATACAAGGTCGGGTGCTCGCGAGAGATAGAAAAGTGAGAAATAAAGGCAATTAGAGGCGCGCGCGCGTATGCATGGGCGGTGCAGGGAGAGATAGAGAGAGAGAGAGAGAGAACCAGGGTAGTCGCTTCAATTAGCACAGAAAGAAGAGAGAGAGAGAGAGAGAGAGAGAGAGAGAGAGAGAGACCGAGGGAAAAGAGCGCAGGAGAAATTCCACGTACACGCTGCTGCACTTTGTGTCTCTCGCCATCGCTGGACTCTCCGCAACGTATACGTAACGCAGCAGCAGCAGCAGCAGTGGCGACGGAGAGGTTGCGTTTAAATTATGGAAGAGGGGGAGGTCTGTGCGAGCGCGTATAATGGCCTCCTGCGTGGAGCTGTACTGGGCGCGCGAGCTCCTGCTACTGCAACGTTTATGAATAATTATTCTCAGTGGCGTGCGCGCGCGCGAGCGGCTGATTGTCAGTCGAATCCTTAAGTACCGGAGCGAGAGAGAGAGAGAGAGAGAGAGGAGCTCTTCCGCGTAGCCTGAGTTTAATTATGACGGGGGAGTGGGTGGGAGACTCGGCCTCTCTCGCACCCCGAGTTATATACGAGACATGAATAGATGGATACGCTGCTGCTGCTTGCCGTATATATATATATATATATGCATGTGTACACGAAGCGGCTGCTGCTGCTGCTGGGACACCGCATGGGGCGAGATAGATTTTCAGATTTTCTGCATCGCGAAATGGAGATGCGCCCCGGAGCTTCTACATCCAGGGGGAGATGCGCTTTTAGCTTTTCCTGCTGTGCATATACGGGTGGAAGAGAACGTTAATGTGTGCTGCCTTTTTGGCGAGGAAAATGAATATAAATTAGAGATAACTCGATCGAAATTGTTTTTCCGCGAAATGAGATCATTGCTTTTAGTGGAATTACAGCTTAATACGGATTGGCTCGTAAAGGGCTGTCGCGAATATTTGCCCTTTGCAAAGCATCGTGCATTAGTCGCGCTATCCTTCCATTATATATCACACACGCACTTTTGTTCCACCAATAAGCAATCAGTCTAATGGACCGGCAGTTTATCCTAATATACAGAGCGAAAATGATCCTCCGCTTTGTATAGCCGCGATACACAAAGTCCATTCTCTCTTCCACTCAAAGTGATGCAGCAGCACACCTATCCCGGATCATTTTGCAATATGAAAATCGGAAAATCTTGGGGCAAAACAGCGTCGTCGCACACACGCCCACTCACACAGACACAGGGACCAACTTGACACACCGACAGACACGAATTGGCACATTATTTAATCAACATTTCATTCCAATCAGGCGGCGGGGGCTGCAGGTAGTCCAGCACGTACACCAGGATCGAGAGATAGAGCGAGTGCATCTAAAATTGGCTGCGGCTGAGGTCTCGGCTGAAGTTGGTATAGTACGCTCACACTCACACTCTCTCTCTCTCTCTCTCTCTCTCTCTCTCTCACTCTCTGCCCGGAATGTGTGCCGAACTCAATCCATTAGTAATCAATGTCATCCAGGTTTGGCATCGGTGGCCGGTGCATCGTCTAGGCTTCCCCCTCAACCTCTCTCCTCCCCCGCCGCGTCGACCCAAGTAATCAATCAATCCATCCCACCCACATCCCACCACTACCACCCTCGCTCTATATCCTACATCCCGCACCGCACCGCAGCGGCGCAGATAATGAACTCACAATTCTGAGTGACGCGATAGCGGCCGGCTGACGCCGATATCGCTGCTACTGCTGCTGCTGCGGATCGTGACTTGTGTGTCGGTGAACCGCGCCGAGCTTATGTAATGCGCACCGCCAACGACGACGACGACGAGGGGCCGAGGCCCGCCGCGTGCCGACTTTATGAAGAGGCCAATGCGCCCAGCGCGACGAGCGCGTGTAATCGATATTACGCGGAGAGCCGAAGAATTGGGTGGATCGTGCTCAAATATACACCTCTCTCCTGCATATACATCTATCTGACGCGGCTGGGCTCGATTTTCTGCCTCCTCGTCCTCGTTATCCGTAACCGATGTATACGTGGATATCCATCTCTCTGCGGACGATATTGCTGTTGCGGCGAGCCGAGACATTTTTGAGGACGCGACACGATGGTGCAGGTGTAGGGAACGAGAATTATACCGGCGGTTACGACTACACGTTCAAGCTGCTGGGAGGATAGGTTTTACTAAATCGTATTCTAATAAGAATATTTTAATTGCGATTCATATTTATATAAAAGAAAAATCATATATAAATATTGTATGACACGATTCTCATTCCACACTGAGAAAAAAAATGTCTTGCACTAAATGAAAAATCATTTAATGTTAATGAATGTGGATTTGAATATGGAGAATTGAATATTTCACTTGTACGGGTGAATTCTATTGAATTCGTAATTCGTAATAAACGTACGTTAATAGTTAAGAACTAGAGCTTCATGACAAACGTACTGTTAATGAACCGTTCATTTGATACAAGACATCTTTTTTCTCAGTGCAATGCTTCAATACAATCACAATTATACGCGTATGAATCTTGATCAAACACAAGCTCATCCACGTCTATAGAAATCCTCAAGCCCAATTTCGAGTGTCAATATATATCTAATAAAGTACGTCTGTCCAGTTTTCCCGCAGTTACGTATGTACAAAGTAACGAAGCCGCGAGCTAGCACCACGCGCACGCGCCCAGCCGTGCTATACACACACACACACACATATATATAAGCGTTAATGAGAAAGTTGGGCCGCGATGCATATGCGCACACCAAATCCTCTTAGCAATGAGGCTTCAAATGCGAGCTTGATTCCGCGACCGATGATATATACATAACTCCCCTCTCTCTCGACCCTCCCCAGATCGCGTGCACTTCAACTTTGTTAAGTAGATTGCGAGGAATTACCCGCATCCCGTAAGCCCTCCCCCCTTCGTCATTATACCCACTGGATGATAATCCAATTAGCCCTATCGAGAGATCAGCGAAAAAAAAAGATGCTATATACATGACGAAAGCAGCTGGCTGTCCGACTAACATCGTCGTCTCTTTGTTTCACGTTGCAGTTGTCCGGCCTGAGTGAGTGAAATGAGCCGTGGAGGCAGCAGCGTGCAGGTGAATCCAGTGGAAGAGGCTCCCAGTCGCGTCTACCATCAGCGATCTACGACCTCGCGACGCACGTAGCAGCAAAGCCTGTATCAGACCGGAGTCTATCACTGGAGGAGAGTGAACGACAAGGGCGAAAGAGCCGAGTTTTAGTGGAAAGCTGCAAGAGGTAAGATAAGGCGAGAGTTTCGTCCGCGGCAATCGTCGGGTGTAAGCAAACCAAGTGTGAGAAGTTATAGATAAATACAGAGATAAGTAGTGCGGCTGCAAGTGGTGGGTTATCGGGTATAGTTTCGGTTTTATACATAGCGAGTGGCCCCGCGAGTTTAACGGTCCTCGGCTCCAGTTAAGTGTGTATATACATATATACGAGCGAGATGAGGCTAAAGACGAAGGACTCGAGTGTCGATGGTGCCGCCGCCGCTGGTGCAGCGGTGCGCCCGAGTGACGCGTGATGATGATGAGCGACGCCGTCGCGAGCAGCAGCTGACCGACGTCTAGCGACGCTCTCTGCACCTGGATTGACCAATCCTTCGGGGTATAGAGGAGATACTGGCGGCAGACTTAGGGTGAGTTCATACATTCTCGTTATCATCGTTATACAATGATCTTTCCGTGCTTTTTGGGTGGATGAGATGAAGAAATTGTGGTGGAGAGACAGTTGGCGAGCGTTTGGACATTTCGATGGATATAATGTACGTTCGCTCGCGTCTCGAAGCTAGAATACGTATATAAGACGTTTTGTTGGAGAGATGCGTGAAGATACTCTTACTGCAGTCGGTCAAAATGCTTTTTTTTTCTTCTTTTGCTCCTTGCGTTGGAATGAATTTATGCAGAGTATCGGACACGAACGCAGAGGATCTTCAGTTGTGAATCTGAATATGAGCTGTCAGTGGAAATCTGTATTACGTAAATCTTTGATAAAAGAAGGGAAATTGTGTTATACGAGTGAAGTATCAAATGTTATACCATATCCATTTCTCGCAAATATCGTAAAAAGTTATACATATTCACTATCGCTGTACCGAAGATTGAAGAACTCTTGTGCGTTCGGTCCACATTTCTTAGGTCCTCTTTCATTATCACCAAATCCCACATTCTCAAAAGTATACTCGCTCATCGCAATTCTAGCAAATCGGCAGATATAATATATCAGACCGATAGCATATCCCTCGATATCGATCTCATTCTCATTCATATAGCATATAGAAAAAAAAAAAACCCACGTAGTATCGATGCTCCGTATTACCAGAACATCCCTATATTTACGTCTGATTAGCGAATTGTCCGGCAGCAGCAGAGCAGCAGCTCTGCACCGGCTCACCCCGTTCTTCCTGTCTGTTCTGTTCTTTGTTTTCTTTGTCGTGTGCACACAGAGCGACCCTGGCGAAACAAAGCCAACGAGGAAAGCTCGCGCGGCAAAACGCAGTGGAGTTGGGCTCTGCCGCCGGCCACGAGGACGATGACGCGGCTCCGAGGAGATACGGAGCTGATGGCCTCGACGTGACTTTTAATTCCGACGACACCTCCTCCTCGTACGGGACCATTTCCACATACTATAATATTTATTGAATTCGATAAACATTCGTTCTGTGTTGTTATCTTACTATATATTACTTATATATATCTATACTTACTATATTGTTATATCTACTATATACCACCTTGTTGAAACCTGTTGAGAAAAAAAAAGAAATGATATATCTGTGCCTCACTGTCGACTATATATCTATACATCTCTCTTGACCTACTGCATATTACCATATACTGTCATGGATATATATGTTACCTTTTTTTTCTTTTTTTCTTTTTTTTTTTTACATGAATGCCGCCTATCTATATATTATATATATTATACTTTCAAGGATATGTTGCTCGGAAACTTTGTTTACCTTTTCGACTAAGTGTCCTTCGTTAGCTTTACATATATAAGTGCGACGGCTCGCACTCTCGCACTTTTCCCACAGCCACACTGGATTCTATACACTGCATGTGGGCTAACATCAGAAATCCAGCTTCGTGGGGGGAGATCGAGGGTGCGGACCGATCTGTGTACATATAGAATAAGCGCAAACGAGCAGCGACCAAAACCTCGTTATTACCATAGAACTAGACTAGCTCGACTCAACCGCCCTCAAATGTAAAGTGATTGTATTTTTTGTGTGTGTGCGCATGTGACGCAGAGCGACGCAGGCGAGACCCAGAGGAGGAAAGCTCGTGCGGCAGAACGCAGTGGAGGTAGACGAGGGCGAGGAGGATGCTGCGTCGTCTGCTGGAGGCGTCGACGAGGGCCGCCACGGCCAGCGGGCAGCCGGGCACCAGCAACCCGCAGCCCACGGCGGCCCTCCCGACCCTACAGCCGGACAATCTGACGCTGCCCACGACGCTAAGTAGCGCCCTCGGTACTAGTCTGCCCAACGGACTCGCCGTCACCGCGCCCACCATCAACACCGCCAACAGCAACAACCTCCTGCAGACGCCCGGTGTGCCTGGACAGCAGCCCTACAACTCCACCCACTATCTGCCCGAGAATGACGAGCTCGAGTACAGTGAGTATAACACTTTTATTTACACTTTTACCGGATAAATTGTATGCAGGGGGAAGGAGGTATGGGATTGATGCGGGGCTTGCGAACCAGTATGTCCTCTGCACGAGGCATTTTTTTCTCTCTCTCTGTACTCGTGCAGCTTGGAACTGTGCCGGATGTATCAAAATCAAATTACGATCATTTCTGTATAAAGCGTTTGCGATCAAATTCGAAGCAGTGTACGCGTATACCCGCTTTTCAACTGTATCGGATTCAAAAATACATTTCCCCCTCTTGTGCTGTACGGCTTTACATACAGCAGTTTATGTTGGAGCATTGTTCATGTGCGCCGCTCGCCAAAATCCCCGCCGGTTTCTTATTACATGGCGCGCCTTTCGGAAGTATATATATATATAGGACTACGTGGCCGCCCTACCCGCATCAGCATTCCGTAAGCGCGTCACGAGGAATATGGGATTTGTGTCGTGGCCCTACTTCTCTCTCTCTCTCTCATTCTGTGCTTACCTTTTCCTCGGGGCTGAATTTTGACTCGTTTTTTCTCCGACGACACTCGTGTGTCTGTTCAGCTCATCTCCCTTGCGCGCAAAAGATTTACACAGGGGCTTATACATGTATGTACAGAGAACTGGTGCTCTGTCGCTGCCGGCTGAATCAAACATCTTTTTTCCTCTCTCTGTCGGTGAGCGCGCGCTTTTTTTTTATTTAGGATTCCATTTTCGTTTACCTTTGGGGGATGGGGGTCGCGCGGCTGATGATAAATCGAGGTATCGAGTGAGATGCGGCGGGTCGCGTCGAGTGAACAAACAAAAAAATAATAAAGGAACGGAGCTATAGTGAAGGAAGAGCTGCGGATAAAAGGCTGGGTGTCGTGGACATCTATATGTGTTTCTGTGTGTATATATATATATATTGTTTGCACGACCGTAATTTTGTGTGGCATGTTGTTGGGGCTGAGGTCGAGCTGCGAGTGAACCATGCACGAGCTTTGGCTTGACATTGGCTGCAGTGATCTTGCGAGTTTCGAATGAGCTTTTTTTAGAAATGCCTTTTCTTTTCTACTCGTTTCAAATTCTCTATATATATCTTTGCAAGTCCGTCATTCGTGTTATGTGGCGGATATTTTTTCTTTCCCTGCATTGTGAACTATGATATGTTGAATGTATATCGACTGTATAATGATGTACGAGTGACGATCGATCGAACGTTGCACGAGAGCATGAATTTTTCTGTCAATTTTTTAGACACACGCGTTTTATAAGCGGCTCTTCCATTACGCGTCTATACGGTATTGCGAAAAAGCAGACAAAGAGGGATATAAAGAGTGAAAAAAGTGAAATCCCATAGCAGCGACGCGGCATCAGCGGTGGCGTCGGCAGCAGTAACAGCAGTAGTAGCAGCAGCAGCAGCGGCGGCTAATTAATCAAGTGCAGCGATACGATGCCAGGCAGCTCATAATGAATCCATCAAGTCGGAGTAAACTCATCAGTGGCTGGTTATATCTCCCCCCCCCCTCCCCAGCGATGCGCGGCAAAGCCTCATCGGATAACTTCGTAAACCGTTAAATGCGCTTTCTCTCTCTCTTTCTCAGACAGCTTATACACGGAGGAGGGTGTGGGGGGCTAAAGGCCAATCAGCCGTTACAGGAGAGCCGCACGCTCGTTTAGCCAGTCGTGCGGCCTCCTTTTATCACGACCACTTACTTAGCCTTTAAATGTCAAAATCCATTCCTTTGCCTCTTTTGCACTTTGCGCCCGCGCGCGCTTTAAGTTCGGCCTGCACTGTGTACGTATAAGCCACCGCAGGGATTTCCGTGAATCGAATGCCAACCTGTGTGCGTGTATTCTCTTTTGCTGCTGTGTATATACAGAGATAGAGAGAGGTAGGGAGGGGGGAGGGGAAGGGATTCCACTGGAATTGCCGAGATTACGTGTCGACCTTGTACTCGCGCGCTAATGGAGCGTGTATTTGAGTATTCCCAGGAAAGTGAGAGAGAGAGAGAGAGAGAGAGAAGTGCGCCCCGAGCGTTAGTGCCCACGTTTCCGGATAGCTCTTTGTTGCGATCCAGCTTTTCTCTGTCTCTGTTTTTTTCCCTCTGCTACGCGGCAGTCTCGTTTCGACGACTGGAATTCATTATGGTAACGTTGTTGGTAGTGCGCTTAGAGACTGGGGGGATCGGGAGAAAGAGAGCTCGTTTCGTATATCCAGTCGGGCGTAATTGAAACGAATGACGCGCGCGCCCGCGTATAAAAATCAAGCTATATATACCTCGTCTCGCTAATACCGCTGTCCTGTTTATACTACTGGAAATGAAGATAGCTAAAGTTTAATGCTTTGATTGCGTTAGTTAAGGGGAGGGAAGCAACTTTGCGAATTAGATTAGATTGGATTGTCAGTTGTCGCGAGTTAGTGTTCTTCTATTGTGACCGAGACGATCGACAACTAGGTATTTTGCATGTAGTTCGGACAAGTGTCAGTGTATTTACACTCGGTTAATATTTCTCATAAAGTACGATTTATAATTGAAAAAATTTATAGTTGTAAAATGTATTTCCATTTCCTGTTAGTCGAAGCGAGTTTTGAGCAATTAAATTAATAATAACGGGCTTTCTTCGTATTTTTGAGACAATATAAGCTCATAGAGAATTTCTCATTGTGTTCGTGGCGCTGTTATAGTTGGGCCACATGTTATGCAACTTCACGGCGGGAAATACTAAATGCAACTGTGTACACTCTGCTCTAAAGTTGGGTCGATATATGCGAGAAGTGTTTTACCATGCATATCTAAATTGAGTTTGTGTTTCGGCTAATAATATGCAAAATTAGAAGTTAAATTCCCCTCATCCCCCCCCCCCCATCCTCCTCCAGAAATTGCGCTGCACTACAACTGTACGAATAATTTAAGTAATTCGTAACTGCGAAACAATATTATTGAATTTTACAGCGTATCGTTTAGCGAATTCGTTGCGTATATAGTAGCTCTGCCCGCACCTAGAAATTCATTAGAGGCAAATATTTGAAACTTATATATAAAGCGGTACTTGCAAGAAATCCAATAAACGCTTATTGCAGCCGCCGTTATCGGAAACAACGTGATTAAATAATCGTAATTATTGCCCATAAAGGATTAAGCGCGGACTAACGAAATCGTTAGTCCGCGCTTAATCCTTTATGGGCAATAATTTGTTACGAAATCCATCGTATTGCACAGTTCCTGATGACTATAAGAAAAAAACAATAGGTGCGGTAACGATGCCAATTTTAATATGCAAATAAAGAGAGGAGAAAAGGATGAAATAGCAACGGCAAAGTATACATGTGCCCAACGATATTTCCCTACGGTCAACTCTCTGCGCATAATCCTCGATTTAGGGGGGTAGGATTCGCAAGCTCGCACGCGATCGACTGATTTAAGCTGCGAGTGAGAGAGAGAGAGGCCAAGTGCACTCGGAATCGATATATACTTCTCGCCAAATCTCTATCAAGCCTTTCCACTCGCCTCAGCAACAGACATAACCGTTTATCAACGACTACTCGCTCGCACAGCAGGACCCACTAGCAGATATAGATTCGATTCTATACACCTATATATGCATTATCGCTCACCGCTTTAATCGTATTATCACCCTCTCATATCCATCGAGGCGAAGTTTCGTTTGCGACACCGAAGCCGTTGCAATATCGCGCGCCGATGGAATTCCGCGTAAACACCCACTTGGCGGATATTCGCCTATATAGAGATCAACGTCTTCCCTTCGGGCGTCTTCACAAGTGTCCGTGTCTGCGTGTATATGTTGGTGTGCAAGAGGGAGAGAGAGAGAGGCCATTCCATTTTCGTCGATGGTATCCGCGAAAATAGCGAGCGAGCGTCATTTCGCACGACTTTCCATCAGCCTTATCGGCGATTTAAAAGCTCTCGAGGACTTTCCAAAGTCGAACCTTATCGGTTCGCGACGTCTTCTCCTCCTCCTCCCACTCGAAAGATGAGAAAGGAAAAGGGAGCGGAGACTTCTTCTATATTGTGGCAAGGTCGTAGTGAAAATCGCGCGCGTCACTATATATATATATATATATATATACGTGTGCGACTGCAGTGTGTGTTATGATAGTTGTGCCGGTCGACGTCGGTGTGTATACGTGTTATCGGAGAGATTTCTAGCCATGCACTGCCTACGTTCTATTTGCACGACAGCCCGAAAAAGGCGAGTTTAATTTTATATCCCCGCAGGGATGGAGAAATCGTGCCTTATTAAATAAGAGAAGGTCGGACTACGGGGGTTTTTATTGCTCCTCGGCATGGAGCGAGAAACTTTGCTTGATATCGTCTCGAATGAACACTGCTATATATGTTGATAATTTATTCACGAGGGATAGGCGATGGATGCTGCCTAATCGAAATTTCTTGCATTAAACATTATTTTATTGAAATTACCAAAAGGTATTATTTGTATAGTTAATTCATCGCGCAGGCTCGATTGATTATATGAGAATACATTATTGGAATCTAATCGAATAAATAATAGTTCACTAACAGCTGTACTAGCTCTTGGTACTTATTATTTGAATGTTATCAAATTTTATAATTCCAATCTAAAAGTCACTTATCGGTATATACTCGAAGCAAAATGTCTGACTAAGCATTTGTTTTCGCTTGGGAAAATACTTAACTGCAAATAAAGATATTCCATTATACAGGGTCCGAAAGATCCTTATATTAGAGGCCGGTCACGAGCACGGGCGAAAATTGATGGCACGTAGCAGAGTACGGCGGCAAGACTCGCGCGAAAGGCTTGGAATCGTAAAAGGTCGTAGGTAGCGAGAGGCGAAGATTCGCCGAGAAAAAGCGTGAAATTCACGACTCTTGTCTGTGTGCACGAGTGTGTGTGCGTGTGTGAGTGCAGTGTAGAGGGAAGAACTCGGCCGTGCTCACGAATCTTCCGATATTTACGGTCAGTGGATAGGAATAGCTATAGAGGGAGTCGGGGGCCACCGGCACGCGGGCACTAAAACGCCATTACGCCCCTCTACCTATATACGCCGATCTCCTCCTTTTTACAGCCGTCGTTATGTCTGAGAGAGAGAGAGAGAGAGAGAGAG
>UELV01171934.1:0-19974 GCA_900490015.1 Megastigmus stigmatizans | reverse complement strand
AGAGAGGAAGGGAGAGGGGGGGGGGAGTTTAATAACATCTATGAAAAATATACGGTAAAGTAAATAAAAAAAAGTCAAGAAAAACTTTTTTTCATTTATGTTTGTATGTATATCTTTGAGTTAAATAATGCAGCTTTATTGGATTAAATAAATGTTCTATTAACATAATGATTTTTCCGTCTTCCATTCTACAACGATTCGTTGTTAATTTGACAATATTAGAGTTTGCGCTATTTCAACTATGAAAAATTGTTGAATCAATTGAATTTTTTTCTCTGTGTAATGATAATGGAATGCTCTATCAATAAAAATTTTATGAAATCTTACGGCGAGGCAAATAGTTTTATCCGAGGTTTTGTTTTTATATATAACGCCATTAAACGAATGGAAATTGGAAATTTTTTTTACAAACTTTGCACAAGGAAAAAGTATTCCATTTACTTTTTGAATGAAATTAAGTTTCGCTTAAAAACCCCCTCATGATTATATTTAATTTCAACATTTTAATAATTTTTATTATTTCACAATCTATTATTATAGAAATTTAATTAAAAGCTTGTCTAATCATTTACAGAATAATTCCTGCTGTATCAATTATAGTTAAAACGAGGAAAAAGAGGCGAAAAGTGTTGGAAAGCTCATAAAAGCCATTTGCATTCGAGCATAAGATAATCTCATAACTCGTCTCGCGTACAGAGCAACGAATATAGGCGCGAAAACTCAACTCAGAGGGACGAGGATATAACGCGCTACAACATGTAAATTTAAGTTGAATTCAGGTGACCGACATCGTCGGGTCCTATAATCCGGATTTCATTCAAAATCATGGTTCTACTAAAACAGCTTTATCTCTCGAGAGAAAGCATTTTCGGGAAGGACGGGTGTAGAGTGCGAAGTGCCCCGTCACATGTTCGCAGGTGGCGTTTTAGATAAAAGTGAATCTAGAGTTACGCGATAGTTATAACATTTCCAAACTTTTTGTACTTGGTCGCTAGTTTTCCTATCAGAACTCGCGAACTTATGAAGACACTTTAGTTAAGATTTCTGTTTATGAACATAGCTGAATTGTAACGCTGATAACAATGATTATGGGTGAAATATATTTTGTAAGGTTTGTACGTAGTCGAAGAACTAGTTATCAAAGTGACTCATCAGGTGCTAAGCTATCGATAGTCATATCAGTAGTGTGACCCGATAAAATGGATAAGCTCAAATTTCTAATCAGTTCTATATAGTCACTGACAATACAATAAGCTTCGCGTGTTCCGGAGCGTGTCTGTTCGTTCAGTTGTCTATGCATACGCAGTTAAAACTCTTGTCGCAATGCTTAACTTTGTATTACCAAAGTATATATATATAGTGAAAATGACATAATTCTATTGTCTCATTGATTTCCTATTGAATACACGTTCAGCTGTGTAAATATATTGTGTAGCGCGAGGAAGTAGGTTTTCGTTTTAAAGTGAAGTAAAGTAATCAAGAGGAATCTCAGCGCTCTACATTTTACTTTATCTACTACATTCAAGTAGGTATTGGCGCAGAAAGCAAACAGTTTTTTTTTCTAATAGTAAGGTTTACATTAAAAAAAGTGAGATAAATTTTAAATAATAATATAATTATTGATAAATTAATAAAAATATTGTTTTCATGAACGTTAAATAATGCGAGGTATATCTTATTACATGTGGAAAGTATAATTCTACTTGCAAGCTGCATTAACTAAACTCTAACGTATTTCAATTCTGTTTTGGGCCAACAACTTTTATCCCGAACTTAACTTAATATTATTAAAAGAATTGAAAACACTAAGTGATTGTTGAAAGTAGTAATATGGGTCGACATTGAAATATATAAATTTTTTGTGTGCTAATTACAATATAATCACTTCTTAAGACTTATATCTCAGCTCTTACATAACGATGACAAATAGAATGAAGGATGGAGGTTGCGTAATCAGGTACTGCGAGATCTTGTAAATTATTACTTTTTTAGGACAGTGTAAAAGATCCAGTGCAAGTGGACTTACATATATGCAGATTTTAATCACGCAATGCTTATTTTCTTATATTTTGCTAACTACATGAATAATTCATTTCTTTTATCGCGATTTCATAAAAAGTCAGTCGTTTACGTCTGTTGCTCATATCTTAAAACTATAGGTATGGTAAGTCCACAAGCATACTCAAAGTTGAAAGATATTATATTTCTTAGCCTTCCAACGCGTGGAATGCACTTTAAAAAATGTGAGACCATTTTGTAACATATCTCAGTAAAATGAAATTATAAAACATTAATGCATGTAGAGTCTTTAAAAAAAAATTAAAATGGAATATATTTAAAAAAAAGGTTTATAAGGTACTTGGTATTTGCTCGTAGTTGAATGGAGTACCGCTACAGTAAGACTGCTTTTATACGTTAGACTTGCGCTTTGAAAATTATTTAATAACTTGTACAGTATAATACATTTTCTCAGACTTGCCTCAGATGTATCGTGCTCGAATTTCATTTGCAAGTTAATGTTATATTATAAAGCAAAAATTTTATGTGGCTGCAGTTTCTTCAAGTATAATGTGTTACTTTGTGCAAATATTGATTATAACATATAGTTAATTGCGTAGGTGGGTAAAAATATTCGCTCCATTGCTCTTTAATCGATAAAACAGGCCGGAATAAGCATACTGATTTTAATTAACATATGAAATTGACTTATGAATACTATCAATGCCTGATATATATTCATGCAGCATTACAATAAAGAAATTCTACTTCAACGTGTCAAAATTTATGTTATAACCATTACACATCAATTCTTAAGAAGCTGACTTGCCTGAAAAAAAAATTATGATGAATCTATGAAGCGGACCGTTACTCATAATAAATATATCTATAGACTTTAATTATTAAATAAATAAATTAATTAAAGATTTTTAAGATAATTAAGAAATATTCCAGTTCCACAATTTTGGGAAAAATTCCAGTTCCACACTTTTGCAGAAAATATACTTTTTCCACTCAACCGTACAATTTAAGCTGTTGCATGAATTTTTCCACGCGATGCAAATATATAAACATGGCACATAAATTGCGCTCACATTAGGCCACAACTTATTTTTCTTTTTTTTTGCCTCCGACACGAAATATCCCGTGCACTAAGCGAAATCTCACTCCGTCGTGTACAATACGACAACCCGATGCCTAGAATTGCGTACAGCACACAATCTCGACCGAAAAATTCCACGTACAGTCGATACAAGTATACTTATCTTTTGTGTATCGGTGCGAAACAAACGCTCGCGAAACGTGGCGGGAGGAAAACAGTCGAGCGCGCGCTTCCCGAGTTTCGGCGAGTTTGCTTTTCATTCGCGTGAGGAGAAGAAGATCGAGCGAGCGAGCAAAAAGCTTGAAAGATATATATTGACACACTGGAGAGTTTCTTGCTCTTGAGTCGTGCACGAGAGTCGCCGCGGCGTCTCTCATTTCCATCGCATGACGCTCTCTCTCTTTGCACGTTTTACCTCTGCCCTTCCCTTATATACGTTCCAGATGCTATAAAGAGGGAGATGCACGATCGCAGCTGTGCCTCCCTCCCCACCTCTATCTCTCTCTCTCTCTCTCTCAGCTCTCCCGGTACTCGCAGCTTTTCCGCGCTTTCGAGCTTCTCGAGGGTCTCTGACGAGTCGTTTGGGCTTGCAGCAAACTGAAGGAGAAATCTTGGGGCGGGAAGGGCCGAGTATATAAGAGAGAGGGAGGAGGAAAGCTTTTAGAAAAGGCGACCGGATTTTCGCCGACGACGACGAGTGCTCCTTTTATAATTGCTTGCAAAATATTGTTCCGCGTGAGGAAATAAGAATCCTCGACTTTTTTTTCTCCCTCTTCTTTTTCTTTCTTTATGCTCTATCATTCGATGCGAACCCTCGAATGACTCGCTTTAGCCTCGAACCCTTTCAATTTGGACTTTTAGCTTATCTCTCCTCGTACAGTGTGCAGCAGCTGTGCGTTCTTTTTAGGGCATGGCTTCTCATCGTTAAATGATTGTCTTTTTGGCCATTCTTTTTCTCTCTTTCAGTTTTCCTTTTCTTCCTCGTAGCGTTTAAACCTGTATGATATGCGAAGCAACGCTCTTTTCCATCCATTTAGCGGAGCTTTTTATTCATCAGCGTAAAAGCGGAAAAATGCATTTGCACTTCCAAGGAATAATCGGAATATTTTATCCTTTTCAAGACCATTACGACTATATGTGTGTGTGTGTCTGAACTCTTTCATTTCTAATTAAATTGTGGATTTAATGTTATTTCAGAGAGGAATGTTTTTAACTGCAGTATATTTTTATATGTGCAGTGCACTATATTATGTTTTGTTCTCGAAAATAAACAACTAACTTCTCATGATATTTAAATTAAGACCAATGTAGGTTATTGGTAACCGATGGCGAGTATTTGAAGTAAATGTTTGTTTGTTTGTTATTGAAGGCTGAAGTTATTTTTAGGTAACTTATATATTTTGCTAAAAAGTTATATTTACGAAAGTTCATTTGATCTTTTCTCTAATCGAATAGTTTGAATATAAGATTAAATCTAGAAAATTGACTTGGAGAACTTTTTTTCTTTATGGGATCGACTAAAAGCTGCGCAGATAAAATCGGATTGCCCTAATAAACGCGATTAAGCGATTTATTTTTAATGTCTATTTCTTTAAAATCGTCGTCATGGAAAATAGTCCAACGTCACTAAAAATAACGATACCTATACTGCATTATAAGTCGCTGCTAAAAGAGATTAGAAAGAATCAGAACTGTGCGACAATTGTCGATATTATTATCGTCAGAAAGGAAACTGATTCAGTATTATATATAGTATGAAATCCTCCATACTGGTCAATAATAGTTTGCGGGTTAATACCTGAAGAGGAACTTCTCTATTGGAATCGTGGTTAAAATGGCGATCAGCTTTAGATATCGATTAAAATTGAATGAGAATCTTTATAAGTAGAGGTAGGATGTTAGGGTTTTCGAAAATTAAATTGAATTCCAAGTTAAGATTGAGAACAAATATTTTTGTAAAGTACAAAACCAATAAACTTTATATAAAACCAATAGACGAATTTTATATAAGTTTACTGTTTTTTATTTGATATGTAGGTAGTTCATGATTTAAAAGAAAATTATCATTCATATATGAATATTACGATCTGAAATAGTAAGATACATAGGTATACTTTTATTTTATGGTAAATTTTGATATTATTTTAAATCCTGCCGTGGACGATTAAAACCAAATACCTGTACTTAGCTGTTTTCCTGAATTCTTAATATAATCTATATGAATAATCTATATCTTTAATGTCATTGCCACCCTTGCAAAACCAACAGAACGAAGGTATAAATATTTACGTGCTCTGTATTTATAAAGACACTTAAAGCCTTATATAAATAGCACTACACGTCCAACTAATTTGTTTATCCGTACGCAAAATCGTCGAGATTAAAGGACGATAATTCTCTTCTTCTCTGCCGTGCGCTGTTTCCTCATAATTCTGACACATATTTTGCCGATTATTATTAATTAATTAAAAATTAATTGCCAGACTCGGGAAAGTGAGTACTTGCGGCCTCTCGTAAATTCCCAGTCACGTCGCGACGTCGCTGCGTTCATTAATCAAATCATCAGCGTATATACACAACCGTGTCGCTCGCTCCCACACACACGTCTGCGATTTTCTTTTCTGGAACGCGAGCAATATTCCCCAGCGGCCAGCAAAAAGACGAGTTATACAGTATCGCATCGACGGTAATTAACGGCCGTTAATTTTCTTTTTTTCTCCAACGCCGACGACGCCAGGAGCTGCGACACAGTGTTGTATATCGGTTTCTATAGTGTCGCGGAGAGACGCCTTGAGCGCATATTAATTCACTTATGGCTCGGTGTGTGATTGGCACGTTTATGCAGTATAAAAGCGCGGGTCACGTGTATGTGCCGCGCGGACCCAAGGCTGCACTGGACACTTGGTTCGATATGACACTTTGTACTACTTACATTGTCGTAAGGCTATCGAGAAAGGCTTAATAATAATCCTTATTGGAAACGCTTTGTTGCAGTTTGTCCGTGTGTGCGATTTCGAATTGAATGGGGAGCCTTTGAACTGGGCTGTTATCAGAAAGCGATTTTCTAAAGAGCTTTTCAAGCTTGAACTTGATGTGGTTTGAGTAATTCAATTTGTTCGTGTTTTTGCAGTGGAGTCGCATCAATTACAAGGTACAAGCAAATTGACTGGTAATAAAAATCGATCGCTTGTATTATATTATTGTATACTCCATTGAGTGAAATAATTTTCTGTAAATTGATTTTAACAAGAGGATCGGTGTTGAAGTCTCTTACCACTTTATGGTCGTGATTTATATTTCTTCATGCACGAGTTAACTGAACAACTAATAGTATAGTTATTATTATCTTTGATTGCCTATAGGCTTTAGATTTAAATTAAAATATTTTTGGGAGACTTTCATTTTTCTACATATCCAAGAGTCGCGTTTACAGTGTTTCGATCAGCAAAGTATTTAGATAAATTTGTTCTCTTGATTGCCTACCTCTGTATAAATATGTAAACGCGTTATGAATAAAATATCTAACGAAAGCAGGTCATTTAGAAAAAAATAAGTCGCGCACAATGAAGTTATTCTTTAAAGAGGAAAGGTGATTGTCCGAGCGTTACAGGCAATTATTGATTTTCAGAAATTTATTTTTACTACACGTTTTTGTGTCCTAGCTAATTTACTTGGTGGAGTTTTAGTACTTAAATATGCAAGAATTTTTTATCCAAAAATAAATTATAAGTTGTTTGGTCAACAATACATTTACTAGTTACAATCTTCAATCACTACATTTCTAAGTGTAACAAACTTTTTATGATAGAAATTAAAAATGAGTATTTAATATAAAAAGATTTAGAATGGGTAAGGATTTTTAATTAAATATATATATATATATATATTTACAACGCATAAGATGCTTGCTCTCGTATATATTTACATATAATTTTAATGAGTACTTTTTCATTATTCTCTAAGTGCCATGAACTTTGAAAAAGATGACCTTACATATAGTTTAACAAATCTAGAATATTCAAAATAGTTTCTTTTTCAGAGCACTATTAAGGATATTCAATTACAATAATAAAAAATTTTTTTTAATATTTGTCAAATAAGATATTACAACAATTTTTGTACACATTTATTTGCTTAATTCTTCCTATTACATATGGTTTTCTCTTCCAGGCCATATATTTCTATATAGAAATAGCAATACAGTGCTATATTCTTCGTGATGCCCAAGTTTCCGAGAACTTCAACATTTGACGAAGGTCTTGCTATTTAGAAGATTCTTACGAAAACCTATAACTCGAAACGACTGGTACAAGAGTTCAACATATACCTTGACATTTTGTACTACTCTTCTTTAACTTTTATTTTTGAACTCGCAATATTTACAGTTTCATTTTTATTAGAAGATTATCAATACAATATTTAAGTTTTATCAATATCGATTATCAATAAAATATTGAAGATTTAATTTTCAATATTTCAACTTTTTTCAAGATGAACCCAATTTTCTGTAGTCCGCAGAATGTGAATAAAATATTAAAAATTAAACAAAAAAAAATATATGAAACCGTAAATATCGGCACTTATACTCGTCTGTCTCCTCCTAATGGGATTTGCTATAGTCGGAAAGATTCCTACATTACCGGTTCTGGCATTTAATGAAATATATAAAGATAGAGAATAATAATTGTTGAAAAAAACTCTCTGTTACCATCAAAATAAGAAACATTTTCCAATAAAAATTAGCTGTATACCAAAGGGAAACTGAGATATGCTTTGATAAAGTTTGAAAATTTACATGGGCAGTATATCTATAGACATACAAGATTAGTAGAATAGTTCAGAGTACATCCGGACATCAATATATGTATAGATATGCTAACTATGTTAATTTTCAAACTTTAACAAGGTATATCTCAGTTTCCCTTTGGTATACAGCTAATTTTTATTTGAAAATGTTTCGTATTTTTTAATTTATACAATCATGCGGTTAACTAAGGTTTCCCGTGAGGGTCACAATTATCTACATCCGTGGGCATTCTCTTTTGTATAAATGATTTTGACATAATGTACCGAAGTAGGATTTAGAATTGTGAGGTAATAATGCGTGGTGCTCGGGAGTCGAACCCTCGACCCTAACCTCTGGGCCATTATCGGACTGGCCTCAATTCTGTTCCAGGTCCTACCGACGACTTCATGCCGGTAACACAGGGTCCTACCATTCGTCAACTACCTTCGCAAATATGCTGCCCGTTATAGTGAAACGTACATTGAAATGAAAAAATAAACTACTTATTTAGTAAATAAATAATCAAGCAATGTTTTGTGTTTTTATATCTACATTATACATACATATAAAATTTATAAACTATTTTTTTTTCAATAACATAAAATATTATTTAAATTATATAAAGATAATAATATCATAAATGTACCGATACGATATATTTCTTTTTCCTTTTCAATTCAATTTTTGATTTTAATACGTAACGAATAAAAAATTTTACTTCATTATTGTAGACTATAATATAGTATAAGTAATAAAAATGGCTAAGTTTAAATTAACAGGCCTTACATGGCATGGGTAATAAAAAAGAAAAGAGAACAGAAAATAGGATTCAAAAATATTACTTTATACTTTTATATTTAAACTGTAAATGTTTGAAAATGTATTTTCATTTCTGACATATATGCATACTCCATTTTCACAGAAATTCGTATTTACCTAAATTCTTACTTGCATATAATGTCACTTTTCTGCCAAGCTGTTCTTATCTTACTTATTCTTCTAAACTCATTTTTATTTCTAAACAAATAAAGCGTACTTTTAAAAGAATATTTTTCGCCTGGAGTTTTAAAGCAAAAAAAAAGATTTTAAAAATATTTTAATGACTATAAAATTATAGACACTCGTATACTAAACTTACCTTATTATCAAAATATTTAACACTATTAATTAGACTCATTAATAAATGAAAATTCTTTATTTCTCAATAAATAGATAAAATGTAGAAATAGAGTAGCTTCATAAAAAAAAGTTTTGTTTAAAATTAACAGCATTGAATATATTTTATTTACTATTATTACAGTTCTCAAGAAATTAAGTTGAATCTTTCACTATACAATTTGGAGTATATCAATAGACGAATTTGGCAAACGTGTTGCGAAAAATAACTTAACTTTTTTTTCTATTTAAAATTGATTTAAGTATTGAGTTTTTAAATATTATAAAACTGCTTTTTTGTAGAATATATTTTCTTTACAGTATGCTCAAGTTCATTGTAAAAAATAATACCTTAAAACGAAAATCGACAAATTTTGACATTTTTAAATGGTTCGTTTACACATATTTCTGAGAATCAATATTATTTTAATTTATTCCTTAATTTATTGTTATTTTAATTTTACACCGCGAAAAATCCTTTAAACCTTTAAATTTCACAAAATACTCGTAATGAGTCAATTCCATTCATTTTTATTTATTCCCATAATATTAAGCTCAATACGAGAGTTCATCCTTTGCCAGCAAAGAAAAAAAGCATAGCAGTCGGAAAAACGTAGACGCCATTACCATACCGCGAGAAAGAAAAAGAAGTCTGACATTACACTGGAAAAAAAAAGACAAGCGAAAACACATAAATTTTCTTCGCCAAAATTCATTCAACGCCGGACGAAAAAAAAAAGCATAGCTGTACTCAAAAACCAAAAAGAAATCATAGACGATATGTAGACAAAGGCTGTTTTAACAGAACCGGATACGTACGACGAAAAAATATTTCTGTACATTTCGAAGCAAAAACCGCAAAAAAGGGAAGCCGCAATAACTCACGCACCTGTAAAACAGAGAAAAGAGAGAAAGAGAGAGAGAGAGAGAGAGAGAGAGAGAGAGAGAGAGAGAGAGAGAGAGGTACAAGTGGTGGAGGCGTTGTTCATAGCAGCCCACATAAGTCGCTGCTTCGTGAGCGACAAGTGCTTTTTCATATAGGCGAGCTACTGTGGGTACCGGAGACTGCGGAGTGAGTGAAGTCAAGCAAGGGCGATAATGAACGAGAGAGTGAGAGAGAGAGAAAGAGAGACAGACAGAGAGACATAGAGTGAACGTAATAAGCAAAGGAAGAGATAAAGCGAGATGAGGGAGAGATGAAGCATAGCGGCTCGCGGGTTAGAGAAGAGAAAGAGCGCAAGATAATTAGGAGGGGGAGGGGGGAATAAAGAGGAAGACAAAGGAAGTAAGGGGGCAAAAAGAAGCGGCGAAAGAGAATAGTAAACATCGCTTAATGAGATGCGACGCGCGAACAAACAAAGATGCGTGATGCTCAAATGCGGTTCGGAAAGAGTATATATATAGCGAGGGAGAGGAGAGAGATTTTCCACTGATCGCTTCACAGCTCTTCGTTCTGCTTCTTTTCTCAAGCACTCGCTTTCTTTGCACACAGTCCGAATGTAAGGCGGCAAAGCTCCCGCGCTTATTCGATTAGCCTTTGCCTTTGTTCAGCACTTTTAGCAGAGGATCGCACGTACACGTCTTTTCGAGTATAAATCTTGTTCTTCCTCGAAGATTCGTTGCGTATATATAGCTTTTCCTTTCAAACTGTGAACTATACCTATAGGGTATAATATAACTGTCGTCGAAATTTTGTACACTTGTTCTGATAACTGCTACTCTACGACTTGTTTATTTACAGCTAACCGTTAATCCTAGAGTGGCATCATCGTTGTATGAGATATTATATTCGTATACAATCCTCGGAATATAAATTGAACGAGTGTCTTATAGACGGGAGGCATGCGGTGCGTGGACAAAAAGTGATTGTCCGTACGGCCGCCGAGCTTAATGACACTGAATGTACGGCGTGGAGAAGAGGCGAGAAAAGCGTGTGCGCGAGAGAGAAAGAGAGAGAGAGAGAGAGAGAGAGAGAGAGAGAGAGAGGAGACAAACTGCACAGCGACTGGGATGAGGAAATCGTCGTGCAGGAGATGGTGATAAGAGAGATGCGCGCGTACGGAGAGGAACTATTAATAATCGCGAATGAGAAACATGAAGATATAGGCGCGAGGTGGTCGTATATATAGGTATAATAGAAAAGAGGGTGAGAGAGCTTAAAGAAAAGGAAAAGAATGCCTTGTGCAACTATATACGTTGTATATACAGTGAGGAGCTATATATATGTATAAGTAACGTGCGAGTCTCGTAGTGTTATATACGAGTCGTGGAGGAGAGAATGGAGGATACGGAGGATGAGAAGAGATAGAGCAAGAGGGGGAGAGAGAGAGAGAGAGAGAGTAGAGGGACAAAGATAGACGACGAGTGTGCGATGTGTTCGTGTATAAGCTTGGGCTCTCTCGCGCAATCTAGCAAAAGCAAAATGTAGGTCAGCTGAGTCGGCTAGATGGCCAGAAACAATGCGGATGTCCGCGCGCCTCTCTCTCTCTCTCTCTGCCGTCTTCTTCGCTGCTGCTGCTGCTGCTTCTTCTTCTCCCCTGTACAAGTACTCTCCTCGCTCTGTGTGTGTGTGTGTGTGTGTGTGTGTTGATTTTGGCCTTTTTTTTCGTGCGCCGGCCTTTTCTATCTCTCGCGTGCGCCCTTTTCATTTTTCGCGAACAAGGGCGGCGGCGGCGGCGACCTGGAGCAAAAGAAAAGGCTGAACTCTGCGTCTATTAAAGAGCTTTCCTTGGTAGGTTATATATTATACCTTGTTTGCGTTTTACCGGGCCGCGATAGTCTATAGACGAAGTTTTGACGCGGTATTCAATTAGCGATATCGATGTGTGCGGGTGTGTCTGTGTGACTATGTGCGTATAGAGCGTGGACTATAGGCTCCTTGACTGT
This sequence comes from Megastigmus stigmatizans, assembly GCA_900490015.1. Taxonomy (NCBI): domain Eukaryota; kingdom Metazoa; phylum Arthropoda; class Insecta; order Hymenoptera; family Megastigmidae; genus Megastigmus; species Megastigmus stigmatizans. The sequence goes on along the minus strand of UELV01171934.1, from coordinate 8,047 downwards.
GTATAGGCCGTTTAAGTCGGTGTTAAAATATCACGCAGCTGGGGAAAAATGGAACGCGATGGAGACATTCTTTTTTAACGCTAGCGATGAAGGAGCCGGTGGATATTTGATGGTTCGTCAAAGTAGTTGTAATGATCAAAATGTTGATTTACCGTTCATTTTTATGGGTGCGATTTTGCATTTTGCTGCTAATATATATATAACCTCATACCTGTTTATTTTACATTTATGACGGAATAGACTATAAATATATAAGGACTGCAGAGGGTATAATATTAATTGAGTCATTGAGCTCTGAAGTATGTTTTTTTTATTATTATCGTAAATCGTACGGAGTATGATTAATATTTCAACACCCGATATTTGCACTTCATACGCGGTTAATAATTAACTTCAAATTTATCCATTCCATTGATGTTTGATTTATTATATGTAAATGTGTATTCATTTCCTTATGTAAATATTTATGACCGTTTGTAGGTACCTACGTACATATTTTATTTAGAAAGTCTTATTTTTAATAATAAAATATTCAATTTTCTAAACATTCTTTAGATTATAATATATTACTTATAAATGAAATATGAATATGTTAAATTGTCGACTTTTAAAAAAATCTTGGGTAAACTGTTATAATACGCTTGGAAAAAACGTATCTCACCAGTGTACACACATTAGATCTTAAGCATCTTGTTAGACAAGTTTTATTTTCTCACAAAGGTGCATTTCTTGCCTACACCGAGAGAAAAAAGAAAGAAAGAACCTCGCGAGTAAAATGAAGATACAGTAAGTTTTATTTCCCCTTTTCACATACCTCGACTTTAATCACCGCGGCGTTTTCCCAGCGAGTAAAAAAGCATCGGGAGGCATCAGCGAGTTTTTCCCCACATTTTCCAATCGAGTTACGCAAGCATAAATCTTCCCCCATATTATATCCTCGTCTCTCTCTCTCTCTCTCTTTCTCTCGACATAATCGAAAAAAAGTCTCTGCTAAGAACACCACCGCGCACACATACCTTTAAACAACGCGTACGCCATAATTCCGCCTTAAACTAAAATCTATATAATATCGATCACACCAAATCGTCTCCTATTATAATTGCAGTTCGACGATGGGGTTCGCAAGATAAAACCGCGATTTTTGATGATATCGAGCGCATGATTGACGAAACTCGCCCTTCGAAAGGAAATAGAAGACGCATTTTTCCAACCAGCTGAGCCCCGTCGTTGAGCTCGGCGCGTATCATCGCGCGCCATTACTTATATATCTTACGGCCCCGGCTCGACTCCCCGCAAGGTTCCAGCAATTAATCCCAATAAAAAAAGTAAAGGGGAAGGGAAGAATCCGTTAAGCTTTCTTGCGCGTCAAGATTGATCGTCGGTCCTCGTTAAAGCTCGCGAGCTTTGTGTATATAACATAATATATATACTTGTATATCCCTTGTGCAGAAAGTCGGTATAGGCTTGTATACATACGCGGCTGCACGAACAAGCACTTTATACACAAGTTTTACGCGTGAAAGCTGACTAATGGAACGGCGCAGTCACTATGACATCGCTTGGACACTGATGTACTATTATTATATTTGTGTTACTGCAGCAGTTGGTAACGCAAGAGCGCAGGGAAGTAGCTTACTGCAGCGTGTTCTACTGCGATCGTTACGCTTTAATTCAATCTGCAGTGCTCTAAGTATTGTTATATAGAGGCCGCGAAGAACAGGTTTGGCCGGAAAAATTGAAATTACCTAATTCATTTCGCTGAGCGAATGCAATCTGGTAAAACATTTGTGGTCTTGGACGATAAACATTTAAGTGTCTTGTTTCTATTGTCTGCGCTCGAAACGCATGCAATATCTCAAGGAATTGTACAATATTGACCTGCTGCAACATCAAATAGAGAATGGAATATTTCGTATATCTTCGATTGCTGGTTGTCCATCAACCGATTTTGGCGGACCTCGTATAAATTCTCCTCTTATATACATGTAGAGACGATGTGCGAAACACTCGTTCCTCGTTCTAGAAAACATTAAACCTAATCCTTTTTTACGCGTGGGAACATTAAGAAAATGAAACTTTAACCTTGCTATGACATCAACGGTATACGGTAATAGTTAGTTACAGGTCGAGTATCGTAAGACATCAATACTCAACAATCGTAACATCTCTTTCAAGTTTCTCAATGAGTGCAATATGCCACATTCCTCATGCATCCTTACACCTTTTCGTTCGAAAAACCTCGCGACTCGGACATATAAGAAACACGACTCGGACGTTAGAATATAATACGTTTTTGGAACACGCGCGCATGCATATGTACATACATAAAGTAGGCTCGCTCGCCTCGCGCAAACAGAATCATTAAAATTCCACAAAACGTCGCGAGTCTCTATAAGATTACATTGTGGAGAACGGCGGACGTCACCGGTACGCACCAGTTCAGTATAGTACTCTACCCATATACACTAAAACAACCATCGTCGCACTGTCAATTTCAAGCGGTGTCGTGCAATGTCACTCGCACTGCGCACCGAAAGCCTGCGCTAAGCGTATAGCTTGAGCTTCTCGCGTATTATACGAATATCTTGCGCTTCCGTTTTGGTCGCGCGAGCTCAGGCTATTAGGGCGCGTTTATCGGCACTGATCTCGCGCGGATGAATAATGCATCGATCGGGACATGGCTCGCAGGTACCTATATACATGTAGCTGAAGAGATGCACATGGCAGTGAGTGCGCTCTGTAGCAGCTTAGGTTTCCCTTCTACTTCGTCTCTCTCTCTCTCTCTTTCGTACGTTGGCTTGGCCGCGCGTCCATGCATATACATGTGTATCTGTAGGCGCGCATCTCTCGCCTATGGAGTCCCTGCGTGTGTCATGACTTTTACGTAACTGTACTGCATTCCTGGTGTGTGTGTGTGTGTGTGTGTTATACCGCGGCGGTGTGCACTTGTGCAGTGCGCAGGGAAATGCAGACGCGCGCGCTCGCGATGGATATAATGGGAGAGTCGGTGGAGGAGGCGCGTATATATATACACTGCCACACGGGGCGAGCTCCGGGCATCTCTCACGCTCCTTCCTCTTCTTCTTGGCTCTTTTTTCTTATCTGCGGCAAGCACACGAGCTCCTGCCGTTCTGCACTGCCTATACATATATATATTCCGTGCCCATGTGCCACATGCACGCGCTGCTAGTTATACCATCCGTGTGTGTATGGCGTGTGTGGTGTTTTAGCTGCAGTCGCGTGGTAACTACAAGTCGCGTCCCTCGTTTTCTTCTCATGGGGTCGCGCCAGAGTTGCGGTATAGATATATACATATATAAGTCTCGGCTCCCTCTCTCTCTCTCTTTCTCTTCCTCCATCCATTCCTTATTCTCATTTGTTGGCGTGTGCGTGCATATATAGCCGGGCGCATGACGCTTAGTTTAGCTTATAGCTCGTATACTGTCCGTCCGTCGTCTCGTTTCCTTTTCTTACCCATAGCTGCACTAGCAGTTCTCGCATAGCATAGCTCCATCGTGCGCTGCACATTCGTTTTGCGCTATTTTCTCTCGCGGCTCTCAGGAACGAAGGCGCGCTGCCGCCACCGCTGTTCTTTTTCTCTCTATCGGTCTAAGCGCGCCGGTGCACCAACTGCCTGCCTGCCTATATGGCCGCATGCGCTTCCGTTTCTGTCGACTTGACAGTTAGTGGTGTTGGGCCAACTTCGCGAGACGAGCGCGCACAGCAGTTATATATACGTTATGGTAATGCTGCCGCCGCAGCTTTGCGCATATTCCAGCAGCTGTAGATTTTTCTTTTTCGTAAATTTTTATCGATCTTCTGCTTGGTCGTACACGTGCGTGCATTTTCTCAGTGCTGCTGTGGAGGGACACACGGAAGATATACGTATATAATGCGGGCTGCAATTTGCGGGATGCTTTTGTCATCGGCTTGAAAGGAGCTTAGCGCGCTTTTGCGCGCCTTATATACACGCTGACAGTTTTGCCAAGCGGATTATATGCAGCGCGGCATATGGGGAGCTTGGATATATTTTGCTGCCGTGCTTCTTGAGAAAACTGCTTCCCAGACTTGCCACCTTTCCTATATATATCTGCAGCCTAGATGAACGATGCGCTGAGTCTGTTTCTTGGTATTCCTGTATCAGTTGATGTACGATTAATTTGAATTTTTCGAGTTTTTTTTTTATTTTCTCTATAGGACCGGGTTTTTAGATCATTGTCACTATGTATAGCTTTACAAAATACGAATACGTTCCGTTATAATTCAGGAATATTTAATCATAAGCAATTGTTAGAAAACGCTTATATGTATATAATATGCCCACATGTGTACTGGTTCCCATATAATTATGGTATTATTTAAGATTTATCAACTTCGTTATGCACAACATTTACTTTTCTTATCCGAAATGACGTTAAAGTGGAACGATACATTATTGTTTTATTTTAAAAATACGTTTATTCAAATGTTTAATGTTAACACTATGGAAACTCATTGCGGTATATTGCGTTTCAATCGCTATAAATCTCAATTTTAATGATATCACCATGAATTTTATTGCAGTGTTTTGGCATTTAAGTAGCTTACACTATACTTCAAATTCCTTTTGCAATTTTATAAAGTTGCAAACATCTAATAAGTTTGTGTTTGAAGGTTAACTTGTACTGGATTTTTAATTAAGCATATTTTATACACTATCAACGATTATATAAGAGGCTATACATACACACTGTTATTATAGAAGTAACTGCATTTCAATTCCACTTCAATGCAATGAATATTAAATTAGTCTTTTCAAATTCTCTATTATTTTTGGAATGAACAACTATTTTACAATTGTAGAATTATATTAGTTCTATTTAAAATTATAAATAACTGTGATTATCATTTCTAATGTGTATTGTATAATCTATAAAAATTACTTTTAAAAAGGTAAAACTTGTGGCATGTATGATGTTTCTTCCCCAGCACAATTACATTTATTCTTGAATCCTGTAGGATATTAAAAAATAAAATCTCTTTAGTTACTGTATCTATATAATCTCTTTTTGGTAATGTAAAAAGTAAAATATATTTTTTTCTGCATAACGTCGAATTCATATTTCTAATTAAATAATCAATTTTTTATTACATTTTTGATATTATCTAAATTTGACGTTAAAAAAGTTATAAAATAAATAGAAATTGCTGTTAAAGCTTCTATTTGTTCCAGTAATGCAAATTAGATAAACAATTTCTTTTTAGAAATTCACAAGTATTCTTTTTAGCTTAACAGTAATCTTAGCAGTTTGTAAGTCATGTTGAAAAATATTAACTTCCTACTAAATCTGTAAAGGTAATTTCGTTGCTAGTCACGATAAAACAAGTGGTCTGTATTATATCAGAATAATGGATTCAAAAAAAGTACTTATCTTTCTTCTCAACAGCAGCTAGAGTTCCACCTTTTGAACTAGTTGGTAGATTTGACAGTAATGAAGTTAGAAAAATTCAATTAGAAGTTCCAGCAGTTTTTAAACTTTACAATGAATTTATGGGTTTAGTAGACCTACAAGATCAGCACTGTAGCGGTTTTGAAATTCATACAGGCAATATCTGCAAAAGATTTTTCATTAACTGTTGCAAGATCGTATTTGAAAAACTCACGAAATCGTTTCCCCAATATGTCATCACAATTTTGACACTCGTGCTTGAAGATCATCGGCCGCAGAAAAGCTTTGCGCACAAACAGAGCGTGAAAAAATGTTTCCATACCCCGCTGCAGTGGACGTGTGTATCTCTCGGATTGTCAATGTCTCGGCTTTTGCAAGCTGAAGAATCCTCGGAAAGTACAAACTGCCACTTACACACTCGTTCATCAGGAAAAAAAAAAGAAAAAAAAAAAAAAAAGAGAAAACCTCTCGACGTCGGACGCAGCGGTGAGAGAATTGCGATTCCGTGTAGTGCCGCGATATAAATAAGATTGAGCTCGCAATGAAGAAAGAGGCAACGGTTTATTTGTGAAGAAAAGAACGACCGAAAAGAGATTCAATAAGTGCAAGACCGAAATTATGGACGTGCGTTCGGTGTATACAATCTCGAACCCTAAAACCTACCTTTAAAAAGGTATAATCTTGGCAAGTATGAATGCATTCTTCCACTCGCTTCTGTTTATTTGCATAAAATGTCCTAACACAATTTTTAATTGTTTTTTTAAACACATTTAATAAATTAGTGCATATACATTTTACCTCTTTTTTATTTATTCAGATAAATTTTCCAATTTCTAATGGCCAATTTAAACTAAAGAAAGTTGTGATATCAAATTCAGAAGTTGTCAAGTACACTTTTTTTTATTAGTAATTTTACATAATTATTATTTTACTTGTAAATTTAAATTAATTTAAAAGGATAATTAATATTTAATAATTAATTGCTTCCTATTTTATAAAATATTTTTAATCTTAAAAAATAATCACGAACATACTTGGCAGTCCGTCTGCAGGTAATTTGATGGTGTACTAACGTCACTCTTTATTTTTCATATATGGCAGTAAAAAATTAATTTTTCTAAATTGATATCACAACTTTCTTGAATTTAAATTGGTCATTAGAAATTGGAAAATTTATCTGAATAAATAAAAAGGGGTAATATATATATATACACTAATTTATTAAATGAATTTAAAAACAATTAAAAATTGTGTTAGGACATTTTATGCAAATAAACAGAAACAAGTAGAAGAATACTTTCATATTTGCTAAGATTATTCCTTTTTAAAGCAGATTTTAGAATTAGAGATTTCACTACTTTTTATATAGTACAATGCCTCGACAATATCAATTTATTAACCTAATTGGACTTGTTTTAGTATAAAATTATTTTATTTTTGAAAAGATGCAAATAAGAATAATTAAAAATATTAATATGCTGAGCTTTTTAATTTTTAATTACAAACATATTTTTAGATTTTATAAACTTTATATCAATAAAAAACATTTTCCAGGGCCAAAAAACTGTTCTATAATACATATTGCAACAGTGCAACTTAATAAATATTTATACTGCAATCCTAAAATGTATATTGTAAATAATTAATATTTATGTAGTTAATGCGTCAACATTTAATTTTCATGATTGATTTAACGGAATTTTTATTTTTGTATATTGGATATTTCGTATTTGAATAAAATTTTGAGTTATAAGGTTTTAATTAATACATTGATTGTGCTATCAAATTTTTAGTGATCAAGTTATTTTAAAACACTTTAATGACGATATTAACTTTCCAGTCGATAAAGTAATATTTCGGCACCTCTGAATTATTTTATGTCTACATAAATAGAATCGCTTTGAAATTAGAGTAGAGAATGCGTGCTCCACTACAAACATTACAATAAAGTGCATTCCTGCGAACAGTTCTAGATTATAAATAGTTGGATGCAATCTGACCGGACATTTATTTTATTTCAAAAATTTCAAAGCAGAAATTGTCACCTTAACAACGGTTTCAAAATGTAAATTATGTTTACTAAGAACTCTGAATCATTGAAATAATATCTATACAGGATACGTATTAGTAAATATTGTACAAGCCTTATGAATATAAAGAGTATAATAAGTTTGTTATGTGGGTAATATAATGAAATTTATTTATATTAAATATTTAAATATGTTGTTTCTTAATATATCTATAATCTTAAACACCTTGTATTAACATTTATTGGTATCTCTTAAATGGATTTAAGTATAATGAATTAATTAATTTTTTCGTAATTTTTTTGTTAAATTAACCTTATCATATACTTATATTAAGATAATTTTACTAGAGTAAAACTGTTGAGCTCAATTCGATTAAAAAAAAAGAAGTACAAAACTTGACCCAAAATGGAATTCTATGAATCTTACGTCATCTTGTAAAATAAAGAAAGACTAATTGTTTATGAAATTAAGGGGATGTGCGACCCTCGGAAAGATTCCTACCTTACCGGTAGTGTCCGTAATTTCGTATTGAACAAAATATATAAAGATAGCTATCAATTTTCGGAAAAAACGCTCTGTTACGACCTC
>UELV01171917.1:0-11510 GCA_900490015.1 Megastigmus stigmatizans | reverse complement strand
ATATTATATATATTTACATTAATTATTACAGTTGTAAGTTGCAGTTTTTTAAGAATCTTAATATATCTGAGCACGCTGATACATTTGATTTGGACAATAGTATCGACGAATCGAGCGCGAGGTAAAGTTGATGACGATATAATTTTTTGACAAGATTGTTCCTTTCTACATCAAGTAGAAGGTACTGCCGTAAGATGCACACAAACATTTTGGGTTAGTTACAATACCTACTCGATGTAATATCGCAGCGAGATCGTAATGGTCAGCTTGACAACGATTTTCTATTAAAATAAGTTCACGAGATATATTTGTTTTGGTAATCCATGGTTTAGATCTTGTAGTTACATTTATTTTTAAAATAGTATTTTCCTTTTGTTTCACCGATCGTCAGTAATGATCAGTAAAAGGAATTATTATGCCATTGGTGATATCGCATTTTATGGCTTCTTTGACTGAAACATCCACTATCTCATTACCTCTTATGCCAATGTGCACTGAGATTTAAACAAATTTTCACTCTAGTAAGCTGACGTTTACAATGTGATTTTTGTTTACTCTTAAAATATGAGGATTTGTTTCTATGATCATCTTGGTATGTTTAAGACTTTCTAAGACACTGCGGCTATAAGAAAAAATAGTCAAATTTTTATGAGTATGATTTTTCTATAACGTTAATTGTCTCTGATAGTGCTACACATTCAGCTATGTATAATTCTCACGCACAAATATGAAACGTGCCCCAAATAGCGGCAATCAATATACTGAAACCGCCGACTATACTAAACGATAGTAGTGAAATAGATCCATTTGAGGCTTATTTTTTCCCTTTACCATTCACTTCTTTGCCATTCTTATTCCCATACCTATCGCTAGACGATGCATTTATAGAGGAAAATAATAATTCAATTTATATTTTAAATGCTCGACATAACGCAATTCGTCAAATTGGGGTTTTTCCCACCTCCGGGCGGATCCGAATTACTATATAGCTCATCTTCTCACAAATAAGTTGCAAGCGAATAGGTTATATATACGCATGGATTCGAATGTTGCTGCATGTTATATCAGTCAGAGCCGAATCGTTAAAAAGTACCAGTGCGGGGCGCAACAGATCGAGCCCAATAACAAGCTCTCGATCCCGTCGGTATCGCGAAACTTGGTTCCCCCCCCCCCCCCCCCCCCTGGCAGCAGCCGCCGGCGGGCCATTCTTACCGCAATATCAGAGCATTAATTAACGCTAACCCCTTTCACAAAACACAGCACAAGTTGTACATGCACACGGCTCAAGTTATTATCAGATTCGCGGTGCGCAGAGGGGGTACGAAGGCCTCGCGGAGTCTGGAAATTGCTCAATATATCGCGCTCGGCGTCGAAACACTGCCGATGGTTTACGCGCACGCTGAGAGGCTCGGCCCACTACCTATATATATATACACCTAAGTGAGAGAGAGAGAGAGAGAGAGAGGGAGAGAGAGAGGGGAGGGGGAGAGATTGTGCCGTGCAGCTGGCAATTAGCTGAGATACAATCGCGGCAGCGCTAGTCCGAGAGGAAGAGATGCCGATACGGTAGGGGGAGGGGGGGGGTGCGTTTACAGCCCGCGGGAATTGAGATCCGCGTCGTTGACCTGATGCTCTCTCTGTACTCAATGAGAGAAAGACACGAATGCTCGAGTGCGCTGAAAGATGGCTTAAGTGCAGGGTTGGAATGGAACGGGTGCTGAAGTGATTTTGATTTTACTTTTTTTTTTGCAGACGTGCTCTTAAACGTTTTGAAAGAATTATAACAGTGCTTTTCTCTCTTGGCATGGATTCTCGTAATTATGTGGCTCTTTGAATAAGCTTGCTGAGATTTTTGTTAAATGATAAAATAAAAAGAAGTTAAGCTGTCGAGCAAAGGAGTGCTTTTACATAATTGCTTATTACATAATTTAAGAATTTACAAGATTATTTTCTGACCCACTAAATATAATATCACCATTAAATATAATAATACCGCAGTGATTCCGTCGCGTTGAAATTTTTAAACAATATGAATTTACAACGTAATCTCGTTACTGCTTAACGAGAAAAATGACTTTCCATGAAAACCAGTAAAACAGTATAATAACAGCGTTCATATCATTTACCGGCGAGTAAGAAGAGATTAATAAAAGCACACACACACCTTCGTAACGGGCATCCAAACCTCCGCAAGAGCATAAAACCGAACCGTTCATTCATGTAAACTCCCTTTATCCCTAGGCCCTCGTTAATTAAGTCACATTCCCATCGTCAAATGAAAGAACGGCGCTTTAAAAATAAAGACGTTCTAGTAAAAAGCGAGGCACTATAACGCGAGGCTCCCATTAAGGCTTACAGAAGAGAGAGAGAGAGAGAGAGAGAGATATCGTAAACAAGAAGCGAGATATTGGAAGTAAGGGAAAGAAAACTGCAGAACAGCCAAAGCTTCGCTCTGCGCCTCGCATATTATAGCTGCGCTCAAGACTTTATGCCCATTCGGGATGACAGGGAGCTTCGGATTTTTCTCTTCTCTCTCTCTCTCTCTCTCTCTCTCTCTCTCTCTCTCTCTCTCTCTCTCTCCAAGCCCTTTTCCCAGGAATGTTACGGCGGCAAAACTTGTCCGACGTGGAATAAGGTCACGTGCTCGCGACGACTTCCGGCTTGTTGCCCGAGAAAACGGCTTTTATGCTCACGCGCGCCCTTTCTATGGGCTTCTCTCTCTCTCTCTCTCTCTCTCTCTCTCTCTCTCTCTCTCTCTCTCTCTCTCTCTGTCTTTTCTCCGATGAAACAAAACTCGTTCCCTTTCATGCGTCTTAAAACTGTGTCCGGGATCCGTTCATCCGCGCGCGAGCTTTGAAGGAAAGTAAAAGAGCGCGGCAGAATAAGGGGAGGGAGAGAAGGTAAAAAAGAGTGGAGACAAACAATGGAGACGAAGAAAGACCCAAGTGACAAAGAGCGAAAGAGAGAAAGGCTGGGTCGAAGGGGCAGAAGAAGAGACGACGGGGAAAGAAGCTGCGAAGAGTCGAGGCAAGAGATGGGAAAGAATGGGCCAAAGTGAACATATCAAAGTTTGGATTACAAAAGGACCGCATCGCGCGACACGCGAGTTCCCTGTTTTGAGATTATTGAACTCATCGGAAGTTTTGGGTTTGAGAGACATTCGTGACAAGATTGCTAATTGTTGAAGTCTGATTGGAGGGTCTTTGTTTTCTGACGTAGATATTTATTTAGTTCACGAAACCACGTTCTATACAGTGATGCAATAGTTTCGTTTCGTAACTTCACTTTCTTACATCTTCAAAGTAAAGAGAAAAGAGCAAAAATTATGTTAGAAGCTAGAACTAACTGAGATTGAGCTACTAATTGAATGATCTGTCCACGGTTTTAAGAAGTCCATTGTGCTTTACTTTTGCTTCAAAGAAAGAATTTGCTGCGAGTGAAGCGACACGAAAAAAGATGGACGGCTCATACACACAATCGGAAGTGAAAGGAGAGGGAGAAAAAGTGGAGGAAGAGACTCTGTAGTAAAAAAAAAAAAAAAAAAGTGCCGCGCAATCACTAGCGGCGCCTTTTGTCTGCGTCTTTATTAAGCGCCATTTTTCAAGCTTCTCCTTTAATAACACGGCCCAACTCTTTCCTACTCAGTTCACCCGCCCCATCAAATCCGACGGATGTGCTTTGCATTCATTGTAGTGCTCAGCTCGAGCTTTGTTCGCCTTCACTCTCTTTCTCGCGCACACGTGTGCACGTGTATACTTGTGTATACTCCGTCTTCGAATCTCGCTCACCATCGGCTTAACTCTGTATTGGCCCTTTGCAAATTGGCGCTTTACAGAGAGAGAGAAAGCGAGAGATACATGTGTAAGTAGTTTCATCTGTTTACAGTCAGGCAAGAATCTAGCCGGAATACGTACAGTAGCGAATATAAGGTCCAAAGACTCTGAGAATAATAGCTGTTACGCGTTCTTTAGTGCTTTGTTTAAAAAATATGTGGAGCTGAAAATATTTTAGATGTGCACCTTCGTTACGTAGTTGCGAGTTGTGCGATGGTATGCTTGAGCACGGATAGCGTGTAAACGAGGAGGGCAATGTTTTAAAATTCATATGCTTATTTTTAGTGCTGAGTACTATAATATAAATATGAAGTGAATATATGGATGTAGAGGCCTACAATGGTGAGAGGATGCGGGAATTCTCGTAATGGAATTATCAATATTTGAATATATCAATATTTATTACCAGCACGCATACTACATCCAGAGATAAAATCAATGCAAATGATGATTTTAAATAAATAATTCACTTGTACAATAAACTTAAAGCGATTTACAATTTTTATAAAGCTATGAAAGGAAATTTATATTTTTAATTTATAATTACATCTCTCTTCTATGAGAATATAAATTTAATAATTTTAATTAGGATATATAATATTAGCAATTATAATCAATTTTCACGTCATGAAATATTCATTAATTTCATTATGCAATACAAGTCTTAATTGGGTTATGACTTTAAAATGCTGCAATTAAAATATTAGATCTCAATAATTCAACTTTTTCACGTGTTATATGACATAATGCTCAGAAATTCAAATAAAAATCCAAAACTGAGCAGGTTAGACCATTTCAAAACGATAGATATAAATTCTTTCATCCTCGAAGAACACGACAAAAATTTAATGCTCAGTACCTCACACCTGAATTCAATTCCCAGAGAAATATGAAAAAAATCTAAAATACCTTGTCTGCGAGGGCTCAAAGTAAAAAAATCGCTACACACACACACATACACATACACACACCCATATATATAAGCATTTCATTCCTCCTTTCATTTCCTCTTTCGCCACATGTACACAGGTTCCCACGACTCTGCCAGTAGTAGTAGTAGTGGCTCACTTTTCGCTCAGTGCCTTTTTAAATTATGCAATTATTCACGTCGGTCGCGTCGCGCGCGACTCTCGCTTAGTTTTCTCTCTTCCTCCGGTCTGCGCGCGTTTCCCTTTTTTTTTTCTTTCTTCTGCGGCCTGCGCACACCACGCACGCCTTGCTTGGCTTTCGCGTACGTGCTTCAACGAGAGAAAACGCGCAAAAGCTCCAGGTGGTCGACGCATGCATAGTTTTTATAGATATTTGCGAAGACTAACTCAGCGCACTGGAATTATGCGTTCTCGTCGGCCTTTTCTTTCTCTTACTCGTGGCTGATGTACACGTTTATCTATGCGTCTTTGCAGGATTCGTTGCTCGGCGACTGTTATATTTCATGCTGACGCGAGCGCTCAGGGGGATGAAACTCGGGAAATCTGTGTGCTCCTTGGCGCGTCGCAGCTTGAGTTTCTCGCGCGATTCTTGGATTTTTGCGTAGCGTTGATCTGATGAATTTGTTTCAGGTTCGCTAAGTAGATTGAGCTTTGTTTTAGATTTTGTCGATTCCTTTTTGTAAGTGTAAAATATGATAACTGCCTATTAAAAACATATATTTTTAATGTTATACCTTTATTCAATGTATGTAAAGTACGTAAATGTAGGGGGAAAAGATACAAAGGAATTGAATTAAATGAATCGTTATTATTTTTACACCGAAGCTTTATTCATGAATATGATTGTTTATTTACAGTGTTTGAGAATCAACCAATTCCTTTTTCTCCCCAAGCTTTAACCCAATACTGATTCTACTTGAATCTTTGATATATTGTCGCTGAAACCATTTGAAATGATCAAATCCTTTGAGAAATATTCATAATAAGCTTTAATCGTTTTTGCGATATTATTATGGTATAAAATTTTCCGTCGGAACATTATCTTTAGTACCGAAATTCGCGCATCGCCAATAATAATAAATTCATAAAGATGAAGCAAATTCGCATATCACTTTACGAGAACCAGATCCGAAGACTTTTCGCACACGGAATCTCGAAAAATTCAGCCCAAGCCGCGCCAGCCAGGCGGCGACGAAAAATGAGGTAAGAGATAATGGTCGGTCGCTCGCGAGAGACGGAAAGTGGAAAACAAAATAAAGTTAAAACAAGCCATATACGGGATAAAAAGCGCTAGTGTGCAGCCTCTCTAAAACATGCCGTGAGCTAAAACACAGCAGGAGCAAAAAGAGAGAGAGAGAGAGGCTCGCCGGAGAAAAAGGAAGGCAAGGATGAAGAAGGTGGAGGAAGGAGACACAAAGCGCGTCGACTCTCTCTCTCTCTCTCTCTCTCTCTCTCTCTCTCTCTCTCTCTGGTACAGCCTTTCGCAGTGGCAAAATATTCAAATTTTCACGACGCCGGTGCGATAATGAATAATAAAAAATACAGGCCGCCAGCGACCACGGCAACTTGAATAAGTATGAATTGGATAATTTATCATTGGCACTGCTGCTGCTGCTGCTGCTCTCTTGGCGCGGCGAGAGGACAAAAATATCCCGAGCTTATAAAGTGGGATGGCAAAGAGGTGCGTGAGAATTACGTAAAGCTATTCAAAGCGAGACATTAAAATTTGTTTGATAAACAAAAAGTCCGCGCCCCGTGTTTTTATTAATTTCACTTTCGTTCGCGAGCCGCTAAGACTATAGGAGAATACCGCCATTCTATTCTTTGGAACGTTATGTACTTGGGTATATTGGTTTGCTAAGTGAATTGGTTTGGCTGAAAAAGAATAGCTTTGGCCTGTGAAGATGTCACTTTTTACTTGAGAAATTAAATTGTGTCGCCTTTAGAAGGGGTTCATTTTTATGATTTCTACGATGCTTATTTTTTAACAGAAAACATTTAGATTAGCTTAAGATTTTAATTAAGCAATTAGAATGATTACTCAGTTTTAATTTTTGGTTCCTATCTATTACTGTATCCTTTTAATAAAAAGACCTCTACATATTCAACTGCAAATTAATTAAGTTCAAAATTTGGACGTCCGTACATGGAATCACAATCAAGTTATATTTATATATTAGATTTAGTACATGTACAAAATTTTGATAAATTTGAATATTGAATTTAATATTCTTAGTGTTGACTAATTAACTGCATTCATATAATTTCAATTCAATTAAAATTATCACAGTGTTAATGTCTAGATTTAATTACAATTTAAATTGTTATAAATTTCAGTCTGGGTAAAACTTTGAAAATTGTGCAGTTTTAACATCATACTATTAAAAAGACGTAAAGCTTGTAGATATAAAACATAAATCTTATAAGCGATACTTCATTTCGAAAAGACTGAGGAAATTGAACGATCAAGTTTATAGGTCTTGAATTAAAATTAAAAAAGTAACAATTTTCATTAAATTCAATGGCTTAAATACCTTTGGAATTCTATATCTCCAGCAGAGTAGCACACGTGAACTGTAACATTGCACATCAAAATAAATCAGAAAAAAACATATAGCATTTTGTACGTGCAGCAAATTCGATATACACAGCTTAAATCATCAGCACGTCAATCACATGGCCAAGCTGATCAAGCACCGAAGCGGCGAATCGCGTGCGAGCGCATCGCCCGAAATCCCATTGTGTCCCGCTAATATGACACGCGTGTGCGTATAGCAGCTCGATCGGAAACAGGTTATATATCTCTCACTCTCTCTCGACACATATACACCGGATTCTGCAAACTCAGCTTGGACATATCGCCGTCAGCTCACGGAATATGCCTAATTTCCATAGTACAGAGAGAGAGAGAGAGAGAGTATATATACGTCAACGCCGCGGCGTCTCTCGCTAACGACTTGAACGTGCGCGTCGAGGAGATATTGCCAATTTGTTGCGTACACGGCGGTAGCGGAGGGGAAAAGCGGAACTGCTCGAGCGCGACTCTGAAGTTTTTAACAAGCGCGCGAGATGACTGTTGGGGATGAGCGAGAGAGAGAGAGAAAGAGAGAGAGAAAGAGTATAACGTCTCTCGAGAGATGGTACTTTAGAGCCGTTGGGAGTTTTCTCCGGCCAGGGCATTTTTAATCGTTTTTATTTAACTAGACGTCTCTTTCCCTGCCTTCCTTTTTTCCTCTTTTTTTTGCGCGCGCCAAGAGGCACTTTTCACTCCGAGGCTTTTGTGATTCACGATGTACAGGGTTCTTCGTCCATTAATACTTTTATATGCGCAGCGCTGATTACGATGAGAAACTTTGGACGTTGATCGAACGATACTTTCGAAAGTATGTACAAAAGCAGCTGCGCAAATGTTTCAAGGTAATACACGCAAACTCACGGGGTATATCGCTAATTTACGAATACATTATACACGAGAGCGTCAATGGAATTTTGTTTCAACGAGCTCAACTTACCAGCGCGCGACCATCCGACACTCGGTTCCTTTTTAGCAAACACGCGTATACATACACACGCTCTCTCTCTCTCTCTCTCTCTCTCTCTCTCTCTCTCTCTCTTTCTCTCTCTCTTCGGTGAATGACGAAACTATGTGCAATTTCCTCTTTCAAAAGTTTCCCACGGCCAGATAAATACCTCGGCTCTATGGAGAGAGAGCGCGCGAGCGCGAGCAGCACATCGGCGTGTCCCCTCGATGCTTGCGCACACGGAACTAGTTAACTCGCGCGGTTCGCTCCAAGGTGCGGGACGGAGGGAGGGGTTGGATGCTGGGAGATGGGGACGTAAGAGGAGAGAGAGAGAGAGAGAGAGCATCGAAAGCGAAACTAACGAACACAACAAACACCGGTGGCGCGCGCTCGCTGGCGACGACCGAGAATCCCCAAAGGAAAGAGAGAGAGAGAGAGAGAGAGAGAGAGAGAGAGTCCGCGGGTGAAGCTTGAGCGAAACGGAAACAAACAAAAGCGGAAGGTAGAGACGGAGGAACCTGGATGGGTGGAGAAAAAAAAACTATGAGACGAGCAGAGAAAGTCGAGGGTAAAGCCATAAACCTAATTAATAATTTAAATTGGGAGTAAACAAGTAGAGACTATAATTGGTAGTTTGTAAATTGCGTGTGATGTGTTTTTAGCTTTGAGTGTGCGACTGCTGCTGGGGGTTGGGACGGGGCTTTTAGCGCTCAGTTTTTGATGGGAAATTACGCGGGCGCGCGACGGCTGCGATTCTTACAGACTGCGGGAGAATAAAATTGTGCTCGAAATATGGTAATCAGTGTGGATCACCAAAATATCGCGCTTTCTGGTCTTGAACAAACATTTTGTTTCTATTTACAATTTACTTTTGAATTTGAAAAATCTTTCATTACACTTCTTATGAAGCAAAAAAAATAATGGAAAATTAAGATAATTTGATCATTTGATGATGCTTTATCGACATGACAGAACAGAAGTCAGGCAACCGTACTAAATATATAATTATCAAATTTAATTTTATCAAATAATTCGCGTTCCCATTATGCTTGACGATTCTCTTAAAATTAGGCCATTCCCTAACTTTTGCCAAAGTATAATATCATCGTATATCCGATAATACGTATACGTCCGCTCTTTTATCAAAATCAATCAACAATACGTCGCACTTGCACTTCTCATTCGTAAATTCTACCCGTTTATCCAATGCAAAATATACGATTTCGCTTTGATACATATATAAATCGCACCAACCATGCCGACAGACGAACGAAACTCAAAATCCTACGCTGGCATCAACACAAGCGTGGAGAACTGTCAAGTGTGCGCGAGTACAGCCTAAATAAATGCACGTGCACACGCATCCCACCATCAATAATAATCTCTCACGTATAACGATTACGCAGCGCGAAGCTCCCAAAAAGCCCTGTTTCCCTCAGCGACGTGCAGTAAAGAGACATAGAGACGCGCGCGTATGCATGCACTGTTTCGAAGAAGAGCTCCGCAGCGGTAGCGGATAGGAAGCTGCTCGCTTGCGAGGTCGAGCGAATTAATTACCAGTATATCTGAGGGGGTGCTTTTAATTAAACTTTGCCAGCGCGAAGTGTTTATGGTTCTAGTTGCCGCTGCAGCACCAGAGCGAGAGAGAGAGAGAGAGAGAGAGAGAGAGACATTCCTCGAACCATCCGCGCACAGTATACTTCGTTGCGGCATAGAGAGACAGAAGTGTGCATGTGTGAGCTAAGAGGAAAAGCTGGAGGCTATATATTTATGTACGCGCGCACTTGTCAATGGTTTCGCGCCGGATCCCGAGGCGCGCCGAACAAAACCACGCGTTCGCGCTGATAGGGAACTGCGTCAAGAGAGAGATATGAATGTGTGTGTGTGTGTATACGGCTGCGGAGAATGCGGAATTAGAGATGGGAATAAGGTCGGACCGCTTCCTATTTGAAGGAATCTTGCTTTATCGTTTATATGGTATTTCATCTTTTTTTGCATATTCTTTCGGCAAATTTTTTTTTTCTTTTAATTAATGCAGTAGTACACCATCCGACCGCTAGGTGACGAAGGCGCAAACGCGATCAGAAAAATAGTCCTTAGGATACATATAGGACCGCGAGAATCCGACTATGCGTAGTTCGGGTAAGCTAAATGTTACAATGTTAGTAAATGATATTCATCAGCAAATAACGACATTGTACACAATAGCAGTAAACAAAGCGCACTACCTAGCTATAAACGGCATTGTTTATTTATAGATGGATTTCTGTTAAAGTAGAATCTTAGTCTAATAAAGTGCCTTCTTCAAGCCATTAATTTATCGAAACCCATAATTTTTGGAAAATGTAATTTAAAAACAAGTGGGTATCAAATTCGTAATCAGCAACGTGAGAAACTTTACAGTATACCTGAATACATCTATGAGAAAAGACTTTAGTAACAATGATATACTGATTTAATTCTTAATGTTACAATAACAAGAATTTTGGATTAAAAGTTTATTCTTTTATTATTCAATAAATTGAGTTCAGGGTATAAATGCTTTTCCTCTTAGAAGGTTTTAAGAAATATGTAACCAATTATTATTTTGACTCAAGATCAAGACAATATATTCAAAAAATCTCGTATTTTCTTGGTATCGTGAAGCCCTAAACAGTATAAATAACGGGGCGTCTTGGTGATGGTAGGCTGTTGGTCCTGCTTCTTGAACTTCTTGTTGTGCTGCTCGTTGTGCTGCTCATATTGCTGCTTGTTGCGCCGCAAATTGCTGTGCCCGTACTCGCTCTAATTCTTCTTGGGCCTCCTGTATTTGTACCTCAATCGGTAAATGCATCTTGAAATAGAAGAATGTAAATTGTTAGTATATCAAGGCGCGCGTCAGCGCGCCACAGGCAAGTATGCGGCCCGCGGCGGCATCGACGTCTGTTAATATATACATCAAAATTGGGGTTTTCTAACCTAAGCCAATTTTGTACCTTACTTATTTTATCTATTGAATAAATAATTGTAGCTTGTACGTACATCAAACTGAAGGACTTTTAGTAAGCTTTCTATTACAAAAAAGTATACGTCTGCAGCATATGTCATTCAATAATGCCAGCATTGTCAATTTTCGACTCGGCCAGATCATTTCGGAAAATGTTCAGTCCTGCAAAATGTTAAGACCTTTCGGTGTATAGTTTCGTATAGGAAATCTATACGCGGACTATAGCTTAAAAGTGCAAGAG
>UELV01171912.1:0-15156 GCA_900490015.1 Megastigmus stigmatizans | reverse complement strand
CGTTAGGAAAGATGCTTTGCAATAATATTAAATTACTTATTCGATATAAATTATTAGGCCGAAAGTAGTGACGAATTTTGGTCAAGTTGGGCATTAAAGGGTTAAAGGAATTTTTATTGAGTGAAGGACTCGGAAAAAAGGCCTTGAGGCAATTTTATAAATAGCTCTTTAAACTATAATATTTCTAATATTTTATTATCGTTTATTTAGGCATGTACATAATATCGACGGTTCTTACGAAGACTAACACGTTTCAATTTTCTAACGAAGACTAACACTTCGTAATATTTCGGCGCGAAGACTAGTACGATTTAAATTTCGCCGCGAAGACTAGTATGATTCGTATTTCGCCGCGAAGACTAGCACGATTCGTATTTCGACGAGAAGACTATCTCGATTTCATTTTTATCGTGAAGACAATGATTCGATCTAATAATATATGAAGAGAAAATTTACATTCTTAAGTCTTATAATTAGTCTTCGCGGCGGAATACGAATTGTGCTAGTCTTCGCGGCGAAAAGCGATTCGTGCTAGTCTTCGTGGCGAAATTAAACGTGCTACTCTTCGTTAGAAAATTGAAAAGTGCTAGTCTTCGTAAGAACCGTCGATATAATCTAATAAATCGAACTTCAACAATAACAATAAGAAATATAGACTCAGAGAATTAATTATCAGAGACTCAATAAATCAGATAAAAATTCATCTTGTAGCAGCAGTTGTCCGAGCGGCTCGGTGCTGAATTCACCATCTTTGTACACGAAAGTACCTCGTACAACAGTAGCATGCACTTTTCCAAGGAGTTTTTCGCCCAAATAAGGAGTCAGCTGCAATGCAATTAAATTAACAATGTTATTCAAAGAATAGAGTCCTCGCGGTTTTTCCTTACAAATATGTGCAGTCACGACTGCTAATAATAATAAGATTGAATCGTAGCATAAGCTGGATGCTGTACGATAAACCATTGCACTTTCAAACATCCATACGCAATGATTTATTGGCGTAACGAGATTTGCATCTATCAATGTTTTATGAACTATAAAAACACGATAAGAAATGCATATTATTTAATGATAATAAAACTCAATGCTAAACGCATTTTTTCTTTATTTCAAATAAGCATACAATTATCGACTGAACATCATAAACAATGTGCAATATCTCTTAAAGAAAAAGCACTTATTTCAAGTGGAATTATTGTGCTTATTGAATATTTTCATTCAAATTCAACAGTAATGGATGACAGTATAGTTGAATATGAAATCACGCTTAATTTTATTTTATTTTTATCGTGAAATTCGTCTGCTTTGAAGCTTTATTGAAAATTCCAAATTAAGTATATTCATAACTGATGTTTATTATTATAAGTATTAGTAGAAATGTGGCATTACGTAAAAAACGACTGCAGTGCGTTATTATAAGCATAAATATAATAATGAAATAATCTTATACTTTGCGTGCTGCTTTTAAAGTCGGACGTTGAATATGTAAAAACTTGAACAGAACAAAGCTAAATACTAAAAATCTTACATACTAATTCCGCGAATAGTAAACTTTGAGTTGCAAACCTTATTCTTGTGAAGGATTCCAGAACGGTGGACCTAAAAATAGAGTATAAGTATAATAATTCAAATTTCGCCCATCGCCGCATCGTCTGCGCGGCCACTGTATAACATAATACCTCGATCGTCTGCTCGGGATCCCAGACAACGAAATCGGCATCGAGGCCAGCTTTTAGACAGCCCTTAAGATCCCCGAGTCCGCAGAGTTTGGCCGGGGCCGAGCACAGCAGCTCCACGACATCCCGCAGATCGAAGTCCCGCGTTCGAGCTTGGCTCCAGAGCAGCGAGAGGCCGAACTGCAACGACGAGATACCACCCCAGGCTGTTAAAAAGTTGCCGCCCTCCTTCAGGTCCTCCGTGCAGGGCGAGTGGTCCGACACGACCATGTCCAGAGTACCGTCTTTCAGAGCGCTCCACAGTTTTTCCTATTATATATTATTGCGCGACTCGTTTAGTTATCTTTTATATAGTTATATATACAAATCTGTTGATATTTCCGCCGATAATTAAATGCACTCAAAAAAAAAACGGTCTCTTTTTCCATGAAACTTCATCTAAATATATACAGCTCATATGCTCAAACTTTATAAAATTGTATTTAAAGTTCTTTTAATCAATTTATCTAAGCAAGGTTTCAAATTAACAAAATATTTACTTGTTTTGAATAAATAGTTTGAAATTTATCTAAAGTAAAGTAAAGTGAGATACTCTTTTTCACGCGTATATAAACATAAGTAACTTAATATCAATTATTGGCCTGATAGTTTAAAATAAATTTAAATATATATTTTGTGATTATATAGATTCTCCTACTTTTTTATGGAAACCAACATGAATATATATCATTCAATTTTGAAACTATTTCGTATTTCTGTGCTCTGTCATCACTTGTATTTCGCTGATTTCGATATCTAACAGAAAAATATGTACACCTTACATATGCATGCATCAATTTAGAGAACTTTAGAGTACACAGAATTTAACTTGTTATTATAGCGACAACTTTAGGTGTTTTATTATTTGTTGATTTTAATCTATACATATAATAAAACAAATAAACGTAATTGAAAAAGTGCATGTACTGAAATGTCAGCAATCACTTGTTAAAGAAAGATTTTATAGAGAGCATTAATTCAAACATCCGAATTCAATTCCTTAAACAATACGAATTACTAAATAAACGACTAATATCTATTAATTGGAAGTCAATATATGAAATAGTCGTTCTTTATTAGAATAATTATTTGATTTGATGAAATTCATTTGCACTTAAGATTGATTAAATCATTGTTACATTCCTGTGTTAAATTTTTAATCAACTCACAATAATTTTATGAGTTGATTATATGAAAAGCTATATTATTGATGATTTCATAAATTATATCTGATAATTCACACTTAATTTATAAAATATTACTATAAAAAACTTTAACAACCTACCAAATGATCTGAAAGTACTTAATAATAGTATAAGTTAATTATTAAAAGTAAAATAAAAAAAGTTATAAAATCGAATTTCTGTACTACTAACATATAGATATTTTATTGTTTTGTTACGAAAAATCAAGGAATGTTTAATTAGTTTTAAGTTTTTAGTTTTTAATTATATATACACATACCAGCCTGTGTTCGCTGTGTATACTTCTACATCTGTGATACAGTTCTATAGAATTTACTAATATAGCAATGTCAGTGGTTAATAAATAAATAAAAAATACATTCATAACTAATCTAATGCACAATATATAGTGATTATCATTATATCGATCGACCCATATGTTATTAAAAATAGCGAACAAATGTAATGGAATAAGACTCTAAGAGCATTAAATATCAAGAATATATTACATTTTAGTTATTAGAACTCGTTAAAAGTTTAAATTCTTGCTTGATCATGCAAATTTTGAAATAAAAATCATTGTTTTAATTATATGAATATTGGATATTTAAAGAACAAACACATTGTGTTAAATTTGTAAAAGAATACTATTCCGTCGTAAAAAGTTTTTATACAAATCTAATCAAGGAAAAATTATCGCTAGAATTCACTATTGTGCTCCCCCCTTGGGCTGCCAATGAAAATTTCAACGATCTACCTTACCGATTTCCAATTAATAACTTATTCAAAATTTAAAATTTAAAAACGGATTCATTAAACATTAAACATTGATTAGGTAGTACACGAAAAAAAGTACGTTGGGGGATATCCAATATATGATACTTATAACTGGCAAAGATTATGATATTTTAGATTAATTTCTTTACTGTTACAATCGAAATTCCTTACATAGATCATAACATGTAAGCTCAAACTAACGTAATTCATCACATTTTATTTATCACGGTACGTCAATAATTATAAATTCGTGTATTAAATTTTGAGTAATTCATTACTTAAGAATAAAGTTTATATATCACGATATTGTACAGATGGGACGCTTTAGCGAAAAATTATCTTCCAAGCATAAATGACTTGGTATAAAGATGATGCGAGTCGATAAAGTAGTCTGCATCACATTTCCTTGGACCTAACAGTACATACATATATGGATAAGTATATAAATAACATTACTAACTTTATTCGCCTCTTCTCTAATAGGCGGACAGCACTTGAATTGCGTAGCTGTTCGGGGCACTTTCTCAGCCGTCAGATAAAGGTAATGATAGCAAGTCTCCACCGTCAGCAACAAGTGTTTTGCTTTCGCCTCACGAATTAAGCTCAGAGCATCGCTCGCCGATAAGTGCACTATATGACAGCGGCAACTAAAAGTTATAAACAATTATGCTTTAAGGTCTATACCTATACTCTGTCTCGGATGCTTCGCCGCGTCTCGTAGCTATTCGACTTACTTGTAGGCTTTACACAGATTGGCGATCATTGTTATTGCATTCACTTCCATAACCGATGGTCGGGTTTGCAAATATGTATCGTAATTCGAGGGATCTCCTACAGGTTGAAAGAAACCTTATTATAACGTACAATAATTATTATTAGCATTTCAAATTAATACACAGCCGTAGAACAAACCATTTTGCTCACTTGAAGTAGGCTCGATTTCGCATTCCGCATGAAACTGGTGATCAAACGATATAATAAATGGTAGTAATAAAATTGCATATGTATAGTTCTTATTTGTTTAATAATAATTGTTATAGTTACAGCTAAAACCGTATTTAAATTTTTCAGCTCTGACAAGGCTTTCTTCACGTCTTTCTCGTCAACGTGCGGGAATTCCTCGATACCACTTGGGCACAAGAAACATTTGAACCCAACCACGCCTGCTTTTACAAGAGCTTTTAATTCTTTCTGTAAAAAGTAAAATATAGAAAATTACAATTTACTATCTTTTCTATCTTAATTACTATATATATATATATACATATACATATACACATATATATTGTATATTACTTGATTTCCTGGTATGACGCCACCCCAAAATCCAACGTCAACGAACGATTTGGTTTCTGCAACGAGAGCTTTCGTTTTTAAATTCTCCAGAGACGTTGTAGGCGGTATGGAATTCCTAATTTAAATAAACCTTGATATATATGTATATAATAACATAATATAAAATAGTTTTGAAAGATTAGCGATCAAGTAGTCCAAAAAGAGATCCAAAGCTCCGAAAAATCAAATTCACGTAAACCACAGTTCGAAATAAAAAGTAATAAGTACAGTGTGTCATTTTTTTGGCTAAATTAAACATAACGTCGTATTTCCATAAATTCTGTTCTTACGGATTCAATAGCGTTTTTATAAGGAATACCACCAAACTATGTAGCTATTATAGTTAAAGCTTTTAGGACATTAATATCCGACCGCGTGAAATGTTTGAAATTATATGTAGCTCAAGTTCTTGTTAAAACCAATTGTCCTGAAGTAATCATTAAAATATACTCAACTATTCGTCTTCGTTGAGCACTTGCAGCAGCTTTGCAAATGGTCTCTTTCTTATGCAAAAACAC
Organism: Megastigmus stigmatizans; assembly: GCA_900490015.1. Taxonomy (NCBI): domain Eukaryota; kingdom Metazoa; phylum Arthropoda; class Insecta; order Hymenoptera; family Megastigmidae; genus Megastigmus; species Megastigmus stigmatizans. The sequence continues at coordinate 9,627 of UELV01171912.1, read as the reverse complement.
ACTAATTCTATGATTCATGTTATTAACTCAAGGTCGTTAAAAAAACTACTTTAACTATATAATGCATAATACGATACTTAAAAACATGGTACTATAATCGTAAACTTTAAGACTTGGTAAGCGTTAAACCGGCCTTTGTCTTATACATGCAAGACAATGATATGAAAATTTAGAATCTTTGGAACACCTCAAAGAGGATCAGATTATAAGGAATTCTTTTGAACGAGTTTGTAATTTACCACCAAATTGCGACCAAAATAAATATTTTGTAATAATAGAAATCAGAAAATAAATAAATTCTCATGGTCTAGTATAATACAGTTTAGCTTTTTCAAATTATCTATAAGGTAATGTTAAAAGAGCTGAGCTTTTACGCTGAAGCGCTTGAAAAAAAAACCGAATGTTTCTCGATTCTAACGTTTCTAAAGATGAAGATCCTGCAAATTCCTTATTTACGTAAGCTATGCGCTCGTAATAGGCCTTATATATTATTTTCTTTATCTGAAGTGATCAGAAGTGATACGTACAATGGCATGTCTATAATAGTAGTGACGCCTCCGGCAGCAGCAGCTCTTGTCGCCGTCCAAAATCCCTCCCAGTGGCTGCGTCCGGGCTCATTAACGTGCACGTGGGAGTCAACTATTCCCGGCATCAACACCAAATTCCCAAAATCTTCGCATTCGACATCGGGATATTTCTATTATTTATATAATATAAAGAGATTAATATCTATTATATAAATTAACAACGTTTTTTACAGTTGCCAATGAATTCTTTGTAATATAGGTATAGTGTGTTACTTGTAGTTCCTGTGCTAGTTCCTCGTTCAATTCACTCTCGTCAGCACAAGAAATGATTTTTTCAATCTTTCCATTTGACACTATTACGATCGCCGGCTTTACATCATCGGGTAAAACGGCTCTTCTGGATACAAACAACTTTATTCTAGACATACTCATTTTCTTCGCTAAAAGTATATATTCTTGAATGAAAAGTTTGGAAGCTATAGGCAATACTCCGAAAAGAACGCTACTTATTTGAAACTGATTTAGCTGCGTGCACAGTTCGCTTAATCTCTTCAATTACAGATAATACCGTAAATACTGCGTATCTTTAAAGATAAAGAGAGGAAAGTGCAGTTCGAACAAGATAATACAAATCAAGTTCATGGATAATAAATTGAGTCGATGAGACTGGAGAATCCGGGAATTCCACTACCCATTAATAGTGTATTGCGCGGTTCGGCCAATGAACACTAAGCACTCAAGCATCCATTCGGTTTCCGCGCGGACAGATTTAACGCGATGACTCCGGTGCGTTATTTAACCTTAAATAGAAACATTTTTAAAAATGACTTTCTTGTATGTTATTATCTAGAAAATTGTATAATACTTAATATGCAAAAAGACTTCTTTAAAGAAACAAAAGAATTTTTCGTTAAGGTTTCCATACTTCCTATAAGTACCTAATAAATAAAGCTCAATAAAACTCATAAATTTCTTTCTTTTATCATACGATTTCAATTTGGAAGTGGTCAATGTTCCTTGTTTAATTTCAGGGGTAGGTACCAATATAAATAATGGAATTTTTTTTAAATTTTTAAATTTCCACCATTTGTAGATTCGTGTACCTATACGCATTTTATAAATAGTTCGATATAACATATTCGGGTTTAAAATTTTTACATTTTTATATTGGTACTACGTATCTACCCCTGAAATTATAAAAAGGATAATGACTATTTCCAAATTAAAATTGTATGATAAAAGAAATTTTTTTTTGAGTTTTATTGATTTTTCATTATTTAGCGATATCTATATACTTATACAATATGAAAATCTTTAATCAACTATTTCTTTTGTCCCATTAAAAACTCTATATTATTTTCCACATTATAATATGTAAGAAATACACTTTCAAAAAAATTTTCTTTTTAGAGTCAAACTGCGCACCGAAGTCAGCTTAGAACTTATATTTCTCTGACTATTGTTATTTCAATCATATTTAGTATCCTTATGACTTGATATAATGGTGAATCAAATTGTACATAAATAATAATTTCTTTCCAAGAGTTTATAGAAATACAGATCGAGTAGATAGTACTTAACACCTATTTTATTTGCACATCATTAGTATGACTTTTTCTATAATGTCATCGTACTTTAAACCTGTTATTTTAAATATGCTCTGAAGAGGCAGTTTCGATAAAAAAGAAATCCGAAAGTAGATAAAGAAAGAAAATAAATTGACTTTCTCGTGGATATCAAATTATATAAAATTTATAATTAATGGACCCTTAATCCTTAGCTGCTATGAAGCCAGACAGCGTGCTCCTATGTCTCGCATGTTGCTGCCCTTCCTTTGGTAATATCTTGAGGGCATACGCGCTCATTTATACGAGATTTCACCAATTTTCATATTTTCAGAAGAGCCACGGTCTATTTATATAATTTACAATTTATTAAAAAGGCTTAAATGTTTTTTTTTTTTGCTACTTAATATTCTACAGACATAAACGAAAGGGATGTCGATTTTTAACTATTTATTAGGATGAGATTTAAATATAACAATAATATATTTGATGAGAAATGGACAATATCATGAAATTAATATCACAATATAATTAAATGAAATAATAATAATGATAATGATTCAAAGTCTTCTTTTATACAGTATAACCAGGAAATTTTGCCTTATCGGGCTTCTGCATATCAACAAGGAAGTAAATAGTTCCTGCCAAACCTGAAATAATGTACATTTTATATAATTTATCCAAAAAGATATATTAAAAAAAATGTTTATATATTAAATAAAAAGTTACCCTCAAACAGTGAATATGGACTATCAGCTGGACTTTGTTGATGAACGTCATAATCTAGACACCACTCTGCAAATTTGCAAGCCCTATACAAATGCTTTGCATCCTAGAAAATAAAAATAAAAGTTGTAAAAATTTAATCGTTAATAAATGCTTAATAAGAATTTAAAAACTTTTTAGCCATCACCTTTGTTAAGTCGTAAAGAGAAAGAAATGTATAAGCATTTCCAGCAACTCCATGACATAATCCACAACCTTTCTTAAGAAGTCCTCTTTGCCAAACAACTTCACCGCATTCCAATGCTGTACTTAAGTACTGTTCTAATTTGAAAACCTAAAGTTAATAAAGAAATTAAAGTATATTTTTTAACACAAACGAATAATTTCAATAGTTGTACATTACTTCATAAGCTAGACAAAACAACATTGTCATTGCAGGTGCTCCATGGCACCAGTGAACCAAACTATCAGTTTCTTCACCTGTACAAGGTGGAAAGTTTCCAGAAGGAAATTTATTCTTTTCCAACCATTGAAGTGCAGGTTCTATTTCAGTTCTTAGTTGATATTCTGTCACATAATCTCGAGCCTACATATTTAGAAGCATATTATTACACTATAAACAACCGAAAAAAAAATATTTTCAGCAGTAAATAATGTACTTGTAGCAATATATAAAGTATTCCAGCTAAGCCATGGGCTCCCCCGAGATATTCAGTGTCTTGCCACATGTACATCAAAGGAGATTTACTACCCCGAGCTCTTGAATAACTCTTTCCAGAATTTAGCATGCGATTGATTACCTGTAATAATAAAATACTTTTTATAACTAAATAAATTTATTAAAGCAGAAACATATATTTGTACATCTATTTTACCAGCTTAATCAGGTTTCCTTCTATAGGAGCAGGAGATATATGTTTATTGACAAACATTAGTGAATGTAAATACCCAGCTCGACCATAAAGTAATTCATCAGGTACACCACTGCCGTCATCAACAACATAAGATGATAAAGATTTCAACCTATAAAATATGCATAAAAAATTTTAATATCTACTTCAATTAATAGGAATTGTACTTACACTAAAATAAATTTATTTACTTTAAGACCATAGTTTTTGATTCTTCTTTATCTACATGTAAATGATTAATAACAGCCCCTAACGCCAGTAGTCCAGCACTTCCAGTTAAAAATGATACATGTCTATGGCATCTCATCCCATCAACAGTTTCCTTTATCCATTCAGCAGCTCTCTAAAATTTACAAAATATTTCTATACCACATAATTTTAAATATAAAAAGAAAAAAAAAACTTTAAGCTTACAGCAATATAATTTTGATCTTCAAAATACTCTCCATAATGATAATAAGTATAAGCAATGCCTGGCAATCCTGTGTATAATGTATATTCATGTAGATTACACCAATCCTTCTGGTGTTTTTCTAATCTTTGCAACAAGACTTTTGTACCAGAACTTAATTTTTCTCTAAATTCATTGTTAATCTGAAACATAAAATGTTAATAATTATAAATGAGTTATAGCGATAGCTTGTTTTGATTTTCCTTCATAACTTTTTACACACATCTTTTCCAGTATTTTTAATAATTGTATGATGTTTTTCTTCACTATAATCGTCATAAGGATTGCTTAGATGACGGTCATCCATTACTTTGATATAAGTACTTTGTTTTGAACCTAAAATTAGATTTTTTATTGGTGTAATTAAAATTTTAAGTTAATTACACTCAAAAAATAATAAATTCTATTTTGTATTTACACAAACTTGATTAAAATGAGTATTTACGGGAAAAGCTTTGTATTGATATAATTGACTACCATGCATTACTTATAAATCAAAAAATAAGAATTTTGTTAATACTCATTCAAGATTTTATTCAACCAAATTGTATTTGTTACAAAAACAATTTTAAATAACAGAAATGTATTAAAAGATTAACATATGTATTTTTGTATGGCCTGATTTCTATGTATTTCCATAATGCTAGTGATTGCAAGAATTAACAATGCAGGTGATATTTTGTAAATTAGTTGAATAACCCAAAGAAAAATAGCATGTGGTAAAAAACCAGTTGTTATTTCACTTTTTCCGATAGTGTTGACTGCATTCTCAACATATTGCTCTGGAGTTGGTGAGATCCAACTGTTTGAAGGCATTGAACAGCATTTTGCAGAATTAGTCACACTTGCAGGTAATAAACACTGGACTATAATACCACATTTACTATATTCCATATGAAGACTCTTACTAAATTTTAAAATATATGCTTTTGTCGCTGCATATACTGTTAATAATGGACTTGGGATCACAGCAGCTGAGGAAGCAACATTGATGATGACACCTTTGCGTCTCAATACCATTTGTGGTAAAATGATCCGACACATATTAGTGGTAACCACAATATTGCACTGAATAATATTCATATAAATTTTATCATTGTGTGGTAAATCAAGAAAATATTCTGGGTGTGGATAGTTTTGTCCAAAATTGTTTACTAATATTCCAATTTCAAAGTCTACAATTTCTTTTTCTATAGCTTTGTAAGCTTCCAATCCTTCAGAAACGTTTAAATGTATAATTTTTGTTTTTACATGATACAGGTATTCCAAATTTGTTGCAATCTCTGTCACTGAATCATGCTGTACATTGCGTTGTATATTTGCATTGACAAGAATAATATTTAATCCTCGTTTAGCTAATGCTTCAACAAAAGCTTTACCAATATCATTGGAGCATTCAGTCACAATAGCCCATTCCCCCAAAGCCGAAAGATGAACTAAATTATTTGTTGTAAAATAGGTCTTGTATAACTTAGAAATTACATTCAAAGAAATTTGATAGCCCCAAACAAGTATTGCAATGTAACCTATTTTTTGTACTAAAGTCATGCTCTTAAGCTAATAAACATATGCATTATATCAATGATTTGAAAACTATACCCCTTGATAACTTAATTTATGAAATTTTTTATCTAATTAACAAGAAAAACACGATCGCCAATGATTTTTTTTATTGTTTCTTTGTCATATATTTATAAATGTGAACACCTATATATTTACCTACCAATTTCAAACAAACTTGAAGGCAGTCATAAATTGGAATGAAATTGTTTTGAATTCAAACTCTACGTTTTATTATTTATTAATAATTAGTGAAAATTCCCGGTATAACGTTTGCGATCTTTAAACCCGATGTGTTGTTCCAATGGGTCACCTGCTTAGATGACGATATTATGACGTTTTGTCAACATAACCTGAAAAAATCAGGTACAAATGTGTTAAACTGTACAGCGATGACTAATAGGAAAATAATTCTAAATTAGTTTTTAAAATAATTAATTTAGTTAAACATGCTTAAGTGGTTGTCAGTATTAAAAATAATGACATACAGAAATTCTTGATATAGTATTATTTTTTGAGCAATAAAATGGAGCAAACACTGGAAGCTGCATTGAATGCAGCAAGAAGAGCAGTAGATTTCGACAAAAATGAACAGTATAAACAAGCTGTTTATTATTATAGCATTTCCATTAAACTATTAAAAAATTTATCAACGGTGCCTGCACTTGCTGAGAAGTATGCAGAGTATCAAGATCGAATAACAGAATTGCAAAAAATAAGTATGGATCTGATTTCAATTTGACTGAAATTTTATATTATTTTTTTATGGATTCTACATTTAAATTGAATTGATTCTTTTTATTTTTAGTACTTGAGGAAGAAAAAAAAAAACATGAATCAGAAACCCCTATTGAAAGCGAATTGCAAAGATGTAAATTTTTACTAAATCAAGCTCTTGATGCCGATGAAGCAGGTTTTAAAGAAGAAGCTATAAAGTTATACACAAATGCTGCTGAACTTGGCTTAAAAGCTGTAAGTTTAGGTATACCTATTCACAATTCATAAATTAACAATTGAACTTTATTTTTAGAAAGCTACAAGTAGTGAAAAAACTAAAATAACAAATTTAGTTCGTCATGCTTTGGATAGAGCAGAATCTTTAAAAGGAATCAAAAAGAATGAAGTAGAAACTGTTTTGCCTAATTTGCCATCAGTTCCTGAAACAGATCTTCCTATAGATAATGTATCCTCTCTAACATCAATACCATCTAGTCCATGTATGTAAAGACTATTCATTTAATAACAAAAATTTATAATGTATGAAATATATTTTTTGTACAATTTAAGATTTATCAATGCATAAAAAGTATTATATTTTAGCAGCAGCAAGATCAGCAAGACCACCTTTACACAGGGGCAGTAGTGCACATTTGAAAGTTACTGGAGGTAGTAGTAACTATACAGAAGAAGAAAAAAGAGTTCTATTACACAGTTCTCATATCAATGACCATGAATTTGTGCCTTTTATGGATGTTGATTTATCTGAAAGATTTCAATATGCTATTCCATTTACTGATAAAGATGGTTTATTAGAATTAGCACCAAAACAAAAACCAGACTTTGCTCGATGGTGTCGTCCCGAAGAACTGTTCTCAGAACCAAAAATGGTAATGGGTCATATAGTAGACTATTACAGTATAAAACAAACAGTAAGTATTTTTTTTTTAATATGCAAAATAAAATTATAATACTTCATGAATCGTGAATTGTAAAAGATTGTGAATGATTTAGGTTGTATCAGATTGTTCATTTGTTGCTTCTTTAGCAGTAAGTGCTCAATATGAAAAAAAATTTGGCCGAAGACTTATCACTTCTATTATTTACCCTAAAAACAAGAACAAAGAACCAATTTATAATCCTTTTGGTAAGATTAAAAAAATTAAATTATATTGTTTAAAATGACAGTGCATTTCTTGTTATTAGGAAAATATATGATCAAACTTCATATTAATGGTATTCCAAGAAAGGTTGTGATAGATGATCTTTTACCAGTAAGCCGCTATAATCAATTACTGTGTTCATATTCAAATAATCGCGGAGAACTTTGGATATCCTTACTAGAAAAGGCGTACATGAAAGTAATGGGAGGCTATGACTTTCCTGGGTCTAATAGTGTAATTATTTTTAAAATGCTTAAAAAACAAATGCAAACTTTACAACAATTGAAAAATATGTATGTTTCAGAATATTGATTTGCATGCTCTTACTGGATGGATTCCAGAAAGATGGGCTATAAGACCTAATGAACCTGATTTTAATAAAGATAATTTATTTGATACTCTACTTCTAAGATTACACAAAGGAGATGTTCTAGTCACTGTAGCTACAGGAGATCTTTCAGATGCTGATGCAGATCGCACTGGTCTTGTTCCTACTCATGCTTATGCAGTATTAGATGTTAGAAAAATTGATGTATGTAAATTTAAATGCACATTGCACGGCATATTATTGTTAAGAATGACTTTAAATTATTTATATTCACTTTAGGGAGAAAGATTATTGCAGCTGAAAAATCCCTGGTCACATTTAAGATGGAGAGGAAATTATTCCGAGCTTGATTCCAAGCATTGGACACCAGCATTGAGAGAAACTTTAAATTATGATCCAGATTCAGCATCCCAATTTGATAATGGAATATTTTGGATAGATTTTGAGAGCATATGCCACTTTTATGACGTTTTCTATTTTAATTGGAACCCTGGCTTATTCAATTACACTTACTGTATACACCAGTAAGTATTTTAACACGAAGCATGTTGTACGAAAGTAAAATGTTAAAAGATTTGGTATGCTTTAAAGAATGTGGAAAGCCGCAACTGGCCCTGTGAAAGATGCTTATAATATTGGCGACAATCCGCAATTTGCGCTGGAAGTTCAACCAGATGTCACGGGAGCCGTTTGGATACTTTTAACAAGACACATTACTGACATAGCAGATTTTCGACAAAATCAAGAATATATAACAGTCCGTGTGTACCAAAATGATGGAAAAAGAGTTTATTATCCTCGTAAGTATAATATTTTTATGTACTATATTATTTTAGGAGGGTCTTGCATGTGAAATAAACCCAATCAAAAATATCCAGGCGGAATTCCGGGCGTAAATCTGTGTAAATGGCCGTATTTGCCCGTTAAAACGGATCGAATTTCTGGGCAAATTTGGACGTATTTTTCAATGGAAATCCAGGTGGATTTTTGGTTAAAATTTAAACAAACACAACTGGATTTTCAGACGGTTTTTGCAGCGTATGCTGCCCCTGATAACAGAACGTTATAAAGACGTTATTAAGACGTTTTAAAAAAGATGAGATAACGTTTTTTTTTTCAATGTTAAAATAACGTTTTCAAAACGTCTTTTAAACGTTATTTTGGCCGCAAATTTTTTTCCAAAAAAGTCTACAATAGCTGATGGATACGTCTTAAAGACGTTATTTAAACGTTTTATAAGCGTCTGAAATGCAGTTAAATAACGTGATTGAGACGTTATTGATACGTTATTAGATTTTAATACAAAGCGATTTATAAACGTTTTATTAATGTGTATTATAAGTATTTTATTCACATAAAGCTCTACGAATCGAAAAGCAGAAACGTTATGAAAACGTCTTAAAATCGTTTCATGCACATTAAGTACACATTAATAAAACATTATTCACGTTTTAAAGATTAAGAAAAGTCATTTAAAATATTATATTATATTATACAGGGCGTCCCTGTATCTATGCCGAAAAACGATCCACCGGATAGAGAAGAAAATTCTAAGACATACGTAACTTTTCCGTTTTCCGATTAAATGCATAATTTTGGAGTTATAGGCAATTGAAAATTTAGAAAATCAGCCAATCAGCTCCCGCTGCCGGTACAGCGCCGGCGACAGAGGAGAGAGT